>VMDO01003399.1:0-55521 GCA_007922755.1 Pedetes capensis | reverse complement strand
CCCTTTGGTTGTTTCTTAGTTCATCTTTCTTAAACATTATATTTCAAGGATTTGTTAACACCCAGGGAGTGAGATAATAAGGCTGATAGAGGGAATTCAACCATCAAGGAAGGAATTTTCTTAACATCATTCCATAAAACTTCATAACTTTCTGATATTCAATGTCCCCATAAGTATCAAACATAGGACTTAGGATGCAGACAGGCTCTCCCACAGTTGGCAAATGACAACTCTATAAAGCAGATATCATGGGCTCATCTCTGGAGGCATAATTCCTCATGGAGGGAAAACTAAGCTGTATCCTGACTGGTAGCAAGGGCTAATAAACAGAGTCACCAGCAGCCTCTCCTCCCACATGTCTAGGTGTCCTCGGATGCTCAGTGTGCCTGCCCTTCACCACCTGACACTCCCCTCGCTTCTGTGTGGCTTCAACACCCCACCCCATGTCCATCCCAGGCCCTGTGAGGTTCTAAGGGTTGGGTCAAAGCAGGTTTTATTTTAATGTCTGGGCCTGCTGAAGCCTGATAGAGTGAGATTGGCCAATATTGCCATTATCTAACACAGAGCGAGCATCAATCTGATGTTCTTTTACTTCAAAGCATCCAATTTCATAAAATAAATTATTACTTTATTTTATGCTGAAAGCTCAGATTCTGTACAGCAAGAGAAAGCAGACCCTGTGCTGCAGAGATCCAACAGCCAGATATGAAATACTTCCCTGCTCCCTCTACTGTGGCTCAGGAGCACTCCACCTCCAGGAAAGGTATAGACAGCCACATCCCCAAAATAATAGCTGCCTCTTTCCCTCTTGCTATTTCCCTAGAATTCAGGGGAATTCAGCCCTGACTTCTTCCACCCACCTTCCCCATATTTTCTCCTGTACCACCCTGGCATCCAATCCTGTCAGGTCTCAGAAGGTAAGCAGGGTCCAGCCTGGTTAGTCCTTGGATGGGAGATCACCTGGAAATACCTGGTGGGGTAGGTTTAGGAGAAGGACCCAGCAGCCCACTCTCAAAACAATCAGCCATTGAAAACCCTATGATTAGCAGAGGAGTACTGACAATAGTGCTGGGCATGGCACAGTGGGGGGGGAGTGTTTCATCTGTGGAATATAGACCCAACCCAACAGCACCTAACAACAACAACAACAACCCAAAGCTAGGTCATCAGAGGCTAGCACTCTCTACTGTTGTAAAACAGTCAGCAACACACTCCAAACTAAGCTCTACCCTGAAGTAACAAGTGCTGTCTACTACCACCTTCTCTGCCGGAGGCACTGGACCAGAGCTTCACAACCATGGCTCCAGGATAATGTGACCACACTCTGCAGAGTCCAGAGAACAGGTACAGGAAAGTAGAGCAAGGTGTGCATGATCACATCACTAACAGAGCAGTCAGCTCCTGCTAAATTACCAAACTACCCAAAACTTATAAGAAAATTTTTTTGTTTGATTTTTTCTTAACTTCTTGAAAATTTATGCTAAGTTGAGCTCCTTGGTTTTTCTGGTCCCTCCTGGTATTATGGTTTGGATATGAAATGTCCCCCAAAGGTCCATGTATTAAAGGGTGGGTTTCTAGCCTGTGGCACTGTTGGGAGGTGGTGGGACTTTTAGGCTTTCGGGAAGAAGTTAGGTCTTTGGGGACATGTTCCTGAAGGGGATATTAAGAGCCTGGTCTGCCTCTCTGCCTCCTCTCTCCTCTTCCTGTCTGCGATGACATGACAACCTTCACTCACATTCTCCCACCATGATATGCTGCTTCAGCACAGCTCTAGAAACAACAGAGCCAAGCAACTCTAGACTGAGACCCTGAAGCCCTGAGCCAAAATAAACCTTTCTGCTTTATAGTTTGATTTTTCTCAGGCATTTTATCACAGTGATGGAAAACTTCCCAACACACCTTGATTCCCTCTGCTTGTGCCATCAACCACAGGTTGGCAAAGCACCTATATTTCTGGATGTTAGCTCCTATTTTCCCTCATTAGCATCCACTCTGTCTCTCATACTCCAGCAGATTACCTCTGGCTTGTTTACAGGGCAGAAGCAGTGTTCCCAAAGAAGGCAAAAGTATATAAGAATTCTTGAAGTCCAGCTTTGGAACTGATATAACATCATTTTCTCTCCGTTTTAGTAAGCACAGCTGGATACATTACAAAAGGCACAAGACTTGAGGAAGCTATTAATCTACCAGAGCTAGTACATGATGGAACTAGAATGAAACCCAGGGAGGATGCATTTGGGCCCCAAACTCTAACCACTGCACACTCATGTAGCTTCTCACACTCCTGGCCTCCCAGGTTCCATGGTTCTAGCTTGAACTTCTCAGTTATTTTCCTTCCAGGTTAAACTTCCTAGGTACAAGGCAAACATATGTTCAATATGACACTGAACATACCACCTAAGTCAGCCATTCCAGAAACTGGACCTAACAGAAGAGGGAAATAGCTAACTCATCCTAAACCCAATCTCAGTGTCTAAATATTACCCAATCAATTGTCATCAGTGCAGAACCCTCAAGCACCAACAATATAAACAAAAGCTAAGGATTCTGTGGTATGGTACAATTAAGCATTAAATAATAAGATGTCTTTACGTGAAACTCCAGAAATAAATCCCTGATTGGTGAGGGATTTTTCAGAACAGCTACTTTTCCTTTGAGAACTGAGAGTTCACCCTGAATGAAGAACCTAGTCCCTGGACTGACAGCTCAAAACTCAGACTGTAATTTCCAAAAAAGTTTTCTCCCAAAACTCCATCTTACAAAGACCACTTGATGTCCTTGAACTCCCAACACAAGCACACTTCATTTTTCTTCAAATTACCTCCCAACAATTACATTTGTATTGCACTCATGTCCAGTAATCCAAATCCCATTCCTCCAAATTGTCTGCAATATGAAACATGACTAACCTCTTCCCTGTGAGAATATTATTTTCCAATGTGTGTTGTGACATCTTTTAAGCAGATTACAAATTGAACTTGGTACACTATATATAAGTGCTACTTGGAATGTGGGAAGAAAACTTTATTGCATAAACCCAAGAGTTCACCAACAACATGAACTCCCACTCTATTCTGCATTTTTCCATTTGGGACTCTGTTGAAATTCCTGGGCAAAGCAGGACACATCCAGAGTGCCTGCACACACCCCTACCTGCAATACCAGTGCCCTAAGTGCCAGTGGAGTACTATTGGGTGAGTGTTCCCTAGGCTTCTCAATTTTTCAAAGTAAAAGTAAATTTTACTTACACCAAAACACCTCACTCATCTTTTGTACATCTTCTTTCTCTTTATCCCAAATAAAAATATTAAGAAAACATTGAACGTTGTTGTTGTTATTGTTAGGTGCTATCAAGTCAGGTGCCACTCATAGTGACCCTGTGTACAACAGAACAAAACACTCGCCAACACTGTGCCACGCCCAGCGCTATGTCAGTGCTTCTCTGCTACTCATAAGGTTCTCAATGGCTGATTGTTTTGAGATTGTTTCATGAGTGAGCTACTAGGACCTTCTCTCATTTTTTGCAGTGCCAGGGATCGAACCCAGGGCCTCAGAGAGCACAGAGCAGCACTCTATCAACGGAGCTAAACCCCAGCCAGCCCATGGAAGTAACATTTCACTTAGAGAAAGGAAGAGCAAGAGAGAGACCAAGAATAAAAACCTTACTTGGCAGCCAAAAGAGTTCACGTGGACTAATGATAAGGGAATAATGTTCTCTGGTGCTATAGACCTTGTCCCCAGTCTAAATATTCCCTTCCTTTCTTCTCTGCATCAGGGAGGCCAGCTACTCTGGTTGCACAAACCCACCTTCCTTTTTTCCCTACGCTGCTCCTTCCAACCTCCACAATTCCCTTTGCACACAGTGCCACAAGCCTGAAGGTAGCCACCACACACACACAACAAACCCTGACTCTTGGGCACACAGCCCAATGCCTAATCTTTTCTTTAAGTTTTATTTTAGTGGACAAATAATAGTTGTATACATCATGGGATCCAATGTGATGTTTTGATTTGTATTTATAATGTGTAATGATTAAATTGGGCTAATTAACAAATCTATCACCTCAAATACTTGTCCTTCTCTTGTACAGAAGGCATTTAAAAATCTATTTTTAGCAATTTTTAAATATATAATGTGTTGCTACTTATTATAATCACCATTCTGTGCAATCACTCCCCCTTATACCTTTTGCCTACCCAAAACTTTGTACCCTTTGCTCAATGTCTCCCTTTTCTCCATCCACACCCATTCCCTGATGTTAATTGGGTAAATTCCTCAAGGACTGGCTGGGGTCTCTGCAGGTAGTACCTGTAGCCCAGGCCAATGTTTCCCTAGAGAACCATTAACAGCTCTGAAGGAGCTCCTTAAAATTTTAAGATTTATGTCCGGACCCATCAGAATACCCACAAGAGAGAACTGGGCATCTCCACTTTCTAAAATCTCTCCTTGTCATTGTGATGATTGGCCAAATTTGGTAACAAGTTAAGCAAAAACTCTTGAAGAACCACACTTTACCAAAAAGTCAGAAAACAGAGACTCTGATGCAAGAGGTCTCTGGGGGGCCACAGAAAGCCACTCTACCCATGCACAAAACCCTGCCTACAAATTTCATTCTGAGGACTCTAGTGGTCCGTGAAACCAAGTTATTTTAATTGCTACAAACCTTATTTTAGCTTTAATCTTAAATCTGAAATTATCAGGGACCCATAGAAGAAAATCCTCCACATAGAGCACAACCTATTCCAACCTTTTTTCTCAAGAATTAGTCCATGATGAGCAAGGACTAAGCTCTTTTTCCCAGCAGTTCAGACAAAGGACTGCTGTGAAGTCCCATCATCACAGTACAAGTCCCCACAAGTACTCATAACAAGCTCTCACCTGATCTTTCCCCCTGTGTCCTTTATAACAGCCAAGGCTGACTCTGACTCCAAGCTCATTTGAAAATACCTGGAGACTTTTTATATAGCTGGTACCTATTGGGTAGAATCAGGGATGCTGCTCAGTGTCCTCCAATGTACAGAACAGTTCCTCACACAACAAGGAATGATCCAACTCAAAGTGTCAGTAAGGTCAAAGTTAAGAAACCCTGGCTTAAAATAATGTTCTACACAGTATTTAATTAAATGTTAATGGACTTGATTTACTTCTAGCCTAGTGAAAATCCTTTTCTGTTCTAATAGTGGAACAGTTAATGTGATAGGCACTGAAATCTTTTAATTATTCACTCAACAACTGTCTCAAATATTGACTATGCTGGAATTATGCTGGACAAAGGGCTTTAAAGCAAAGAAGACATAATCTCTGCCTTCATAAAGTCTATGGGATTGGGGATTGGCACCAGGCCAAAAAAAAACGCCTAAATCACAGTAATATGACTACTGTAAGAGCTAGAACTAAGTGTAACAGCAGGGTTTCAGCTGGACAGGGGTCAAGGAAGGGTTCTTTGGTTAGGCAAAGTTCTAAAGGATGCATATGAAGTCAGAGGAGGAGGAGAGGTGAAAAGAACTTTTCAGGCAAAGGACACAGCATATCCAATCCAAGGTCATGAAGGAAGGAGAATAGTGCACAGAAGTGGCTGAGACATAAGGAAAGAAATGAGGGTGGCACCAGAAGAGGCTTTGGTTTAGGGGGTATTAAAGGGATTGGACATTATCCTAATAACAATGGGAAACACTCAAGTCTTTAAAGCTGGAGGGTTGTGAAGAATTTAGGTACATCCTAGTCTGCCCATTGACTCCCAAACCTGGTTGCATATAAGAAATATATAAGAATTACTTGAGGACTTTTTCTATTGGTAATTTTTAATGTACAATTCAATGGGTTTCATTATGACATTTCCATACATGCATTTCATTGTACATTGCTCACATAACCTCCCCCTTACCCTCTCATGACCCTCCTCCTCTATCCCCCCAACACCTGACCAATGGTCTTTCTACTTGCATGTCTTTTGTGAGAATATTTATCTATATACGTGCATCTCAATTTTGATATAAGTCCAAACTTTTTTCTATAGTGATCTACCTTTTTACATTCTCAGCAGTATTAGATGAGTGATCTAGGTCTGTTTATATTATTGCCAGCCTTTGGTATTACTACATTTTTTTTTTATTTTTGCTATTCTAGTAGGGGTTTTTTTCTATCTTCCCCTTTTTCTTCCACCATACTAATAAAGTTGTGCTGTTCATATTGAGATTGACTTCTCCCCTTTATCCCTCCTCATTGACCCCCTTCCCCTCCCATCTTCTCCAGTCATCACTTCCCTCTGCTAGATCCCTCCCTCCTTCTTTCCACTCCTTAAATTGTCCCTACTACACTAAGTTTAATTGAGCTTCATATTATGTTTCAGTTTTTGTATAGGATTTTTTCCTTCCTTTAAGTTTAATTCAGCTCCCACATATGAGCAAGAACATATGGTATTTCTCTTTTGGGGCTTGTGTTCATTCACTTAAGATGATATTCTCTAATTCCATCCATTTTGCTGCAAATAACATTATTTCATTTTTTAAATTGCTGAGTAGTAGTCCATTGTGTATATGTACCATAATTTCTTATCCATTCTTCTGTTGATGGGCACTTTGGTTGATTCCATATCCTTGCTATTGTGAAAAGTGCTGCATTGAATGTGGAGATGCAAGTATCTCTGTGGTATGATGACTCATCTCCCTTTGGGTATATTCCCCGTAGTGGTATAACTGAGTCATATGGCAGTTCTATTTTTAGTTTTCTGAGGTACCTCCATATTGATTTTCAAAGTGGTGGGTTCCCTTTTCTCCACAACATCTCCAGCATTTGTTATTATTTGTTTTATTGATCTTGGCCATTCTTAGTAGAGTAAGGTGGAATGTCAGAGTTGTTTTCATTTGCATTTCCCTAATGGCTAGGGATATTGAGCATTGTTTCATATGTTTCATGGCCTTAGGAACTTCTTCATTTGAGAACTGTCTATTTGGTTCCTTTGCCCTCTTGTGTACTGGATTATTTGTTGTCTTGGGAGTTGCTTTCTTGAGTTCTCTATAAATTCTGGAAATTAATCCTCTGTCTGATGTATAGGATATGAAGATTTTCTCCCATTCAGTGGGGACTTCCTTGGCTCTGTTGATTGTTTCCTTTGCTGTACATAGCTTTTTAATTTCATGTAATCCCATTTATCTATTCTTGTTTCAATTTCCTAAGCAATTAGAGCCTTATTAAGGAAATGCTTTCCTATGCCTATATGTTGGAGTGTATTGCCTATCTTTTCTTCTAGTAATTTTAAGGTTTCTGGTTTTATGTTGAGGTCTTTTATCCATTTCAAGTTAACTCTCATGCATATTGAGTGATGCAGGTCTGTTTTCATTTTGCTGCAAGTGGATATCCAAGTTTCCCAGGACCATTTGTTGAAAAGCCTATCATTTCTCCAATTTGCCTGCTTGGCTCCTTTGTCAAAAATCAGGTGGCTATAGATACACTGGCGTATTTCTGAGTCCTCTATTCTGTTCCACTGGTCTCCAGGCCTATTTTTGTGCCAGTACCAACCTGTTTTTGCTACTACAGCCACTTGAGGATCTTTTTAAAAAGACAAGGTCAGTCCCTCCTCCCTCATCAAATGAACTGGAATCTCTAGAGGTGTTTCCCAAGCATCAAATCTTTTTAAAAGGTTAAGAAAACAGTGTCCTAAAGCATCACAGCCTGCAGCCATACCACTGTGGGTTTCCAATCCTGTCAGATCTCAGAAGTGAAGCAGGGTCAGGCCTGGTTAGTACTTGGATGGGAGACCACCAGGGAACACCAGGTGCTGTAGGCTTGAGGAAGGACCCTGCAACCCCCTCACCTAAAAACAAACAATCAGCCATTGAAAATCCTATGAACACCAGAGAAGCACTAACAATACTGTTTAGCCTGTTGTATATAGGGTTGCTATGAGCCAGATAGCGACTTGACAGCACCTAATAACAACAACAAAGCATCACAAACCCCAAATTCACATATACCTCTGTAATCTGTAATTTAGTCCATAAAATGTACCTGACCATGAGTAAGGAGAGTGGTTATCCAGATGCACCCAGAACATCCTATTGATGGAGAAGTGATTCCTCGCTGAAGGTTTGATTAGTTGGGCCCCTTTATTAGAAAAAGGCCTTGCTCTACCTAGTTGTGGACAACAGATACAATGCTAATTATTATCCTTGAAAAACTACAAATAACTTCAGGGCCTCTAGAACTTGGTTAATCCTATGAGTCTGGAGATCCGCAAAATAAATAAATAAGGATATACTGTATTCAGAAGATAGAAATAGGGAGACAGAAATCAGAATTGCATGATGGAGCCAAATAATGATAAAAGTGAGAAAAAGAAAAACTGAACCAAACTATCTGGGCATGCAGAGAGATGGTAGGTTGTTAAGCAGTTTCAAGGGGAATAAGGTGGGGAATTTGTTTCCAAAGTTTGTAGTTTCAATGTTGCCTAGGATTACAAATAATTTATAAAGGTATGCAAGGTACCTTAACACAGTACTTTCAGGCAAAAGGACATTGTCTTCTGCTGACTTAGCCCATTATGATACAGAATAGGCTATTAAACCAAAGTGAACATGACAGAGATAATTGCATATCATATTAAAACCTATTCTAAGCACCAACAACAATAAAAATAGACCTGAATTTCAAACTAATAAAGACAGGCACAGAAGTGGGAAGTATTTCAACACAACTTATTATGCCAAACAATACAGATAACTCAATAAAACAAAACTAGCTCCATGTTGTCAGCTTTATATCAGCAGAGAATTCATTTGCTTCAGTTCACCACTTACAACAGAACACTGTTTATTAGTGACACCTGGGAAATAGAGCATGTCTCAGGAGGATTTATGACTACAGCTCTCAGTCAAGGCTCGCTGGCAAAATTGAGTAGAGATGACCCATAATTCCTGCAGTTTTGCTTATATAAGGGTAGTAGGACAAGCAGAGACAGGAAGAAAAGAATGCATGTGGATTCTTGGGCCAAAGGCAGTCAGTTAGGCCCAAATGTCTCCAACTTTGAACATAGAAGACCAAAGTGGACTATGAATCTTTCTAGATGATTCCAGGTGGAAATGATATCAAAGTTCTAAACTGAGCTAACATTCTACGATTCTATAACACCAGATAGCTAAGGTTAAGGGAAACAGAGAAAAAACCCAGACAAATGAGGTACTAACATATTGGGTATATTTTGACAAAAATAGAGCCTGATTCTTTTTTTGTCTCACGCCTATCCTTTGTAAAATCAAAACAGTAGGAATTCTTTATTAATCCAGTGTACTCTTCTTACTCTTAAACCAAAGAACTCTGGTGAAATAAATACCATTCAAATGGTATATGCTTGGGAGTTGGAAAGGGTCAAACCACTATTAGAGTAATAGCTTACAACACCACAAGCTACATAATAAAATTTCCCACAGGCAAACCAAAAGCATAGTAAATATTTCATAAGGATTGTTTGTTATTTGTTTTTACCAGTCAATCAATTGATTAATAGTGAGTGCTATATAAGGTATTATGGATTTCTGTGACTTAAAATGTAGATCAGGAAAACTCCATTTAATGATGGCTTTCTGCAAGATGTGTATTTGCACTGTGTTTTACCTTTAATTTATACTCCTCCAAACTCAAAGGTAGATGCAGATATTTATAGAAGATATACACTGTAATTTCCAGAAAATGAAGTATTTTGCCTTCTTACTAAATTCACAGCTTCATTTGAAAATGGACAAATGGCAGGGTCCTTTTGTTTAGATTTCACTTACAGCTAAGTGAAGTAGATAAGGGGCAATGCTCCTGGAAGGGGCTCATTCCCAACCCAACAGGCCTATCTCCATTCCATTTAGGAAAGTTTGTGCTACAGATAAGAAGGATTACTCTAACAACAGCAAATTACACAGGGACATTTTTTGGTTTTTGAGACAAGGTCTGGCTGTGTATCCCAGGCTGATTCAGAACTCATGATCCATCTGCCTCAGCTTCCCAAGTGCTGGGATTACAGGCGTGCACCACCATGCCCAGAGACTTAAACAATGACCTTTTAATAAAACAATAGCCTGCATGCTCTATATTATATGGTTCTTGAACAGTCATTTCAGTTTCTAAGGCTTGGCTTTTTAAAATTTATAATTTCATTAGCTGAAATGTTTTCCCATAAGTCAGAACAATCAAGTTTAGTTCCAGCATGTCACCCTGAGAAACTGAGAATTCCAGAGGCCACAGGCCTCATTGTCCTTTCATTTTCCTTGGTCCTAAGGCCCAGACCAGCTGCTGGGGGGGGGTCTACTCTCAGTCCAGAGGCCATCCAGAGGCTGCAGCTACACCATCTAGAGGCTGTAGCTTCCTCAATTTCCTAAGATCTGTTGAAACACAACAGGATGCTATAAAGTGATGAAGTCTATTTCTCTAGATCTCTCCTAGAAACAGAGTGAAAAGGATCAACTTGTCCTTACCAGGCTTCACCTAATGACAGACTCATGAATAACGACACATTAAGGTGTTATGTCCCTAGGGTGGAAACTTGCTCTGAGTTTCTTAGGGATTCAAACCAGAGGGAGAGTTTGCTAGGGCTTCCCTTGTGCCTGGGACTGTACATGACCCATTTCCTTTAACCCTGAGAACAACTCTGCAAGCGAGGCAATGCCACCTTCACATTTCAAGGAGAGACACTGAGGCCTAGACAGTCCCAGCAGCCATGCTAGACCACACAGAACATGAGTGCTGTTCTGTGCAAAGCGTGGACCAGGGGTGGTAGTGGTTGTTAGGTGCTGTGGAGTCATGTCCGACTCATGGCGATCCTCACAGGATATAGTTGATTGTTTCAGGTGTGGATTAACACATCCTTCTCCCATTTTTGTGGTGCTGGGGATTGAACCTGGGTCCCCAGAGAGTGCAGAGCAGCTCTCTACCAACTGAGCTAAACCCCAGGCCCCAGTATTTGTGAGTAAATTGTATACTTGTGCTTCTCTGAAATTCGTGGAGCTTGTCTGAAATGCAGTTTGGGTCATTATTATGTAATCCTCCTTCTCATACATTTTTATATCATTTCATGTTGTTGTTGCTGGCAGGTGCCATCAAGTCAGATCCGACTCATAACAACCCTCAGAGGGTTTTCATTGGCTGATTGTTTCAGGATTGCTTCAGGAGTGGATTGCCACGTCCTTTTCCTATTTTTGTGGTGCTGGGGATCAAACCTGGGTCCTCAGAGAGTGTGGCACAGCACCCTTCCAACTGAACTAAACCCCAGCCCTGGACCAAGGGTATCTGCCCCCATATCCTCTGCTCATGACCATGCTGTAACAGAACCCCACAAAGAGGAAAAGGTGGGTTTCACCTCGGACGGGGACTGGGCAAAGGAAATAGGATGGGTTTCATAGAGGAGGTGCCTCACGAACCAAGTCTAAACAAGGGTGACACATAAAAGGCAGACAGTGCAGGAGAGAGCAGGAAACAGCCGAGCCCCTCAAGGAAGCTTTAGTGTGAGGGTTGGAGGTGGTCACTAGCACAGGGTCAGGTAGTGGAAAACTAATCCATGCTGAGTTTAGACTTGATCCATAAAAGGAAGGAAGTCACCAGAAGGTCTGAAGTGGGTTTATTAACATAGTCATATGGCATTCTAGAATGATCTAGTGACAGGATGGGGCTGGGATTTAGCTCAGTTGGTAGAGCACCGCTCTGCAGTCTCTGAGGTCCTGAGTTCCATTCCCAGCACTGCAAAAATGGGAGAAGGATGTGGCAATCCACTCCTGAGGCAATCCCAAAGCAGTCAGCCACTGGAAACCCTGTGAGGGTCACTATGAGTCAGACACAACTGGACGGCACCTAACAACAACAACAACAACAGTGACAGGATGGAAGATGGACTAGAGGGGTATGTGATGGAGGAAAAGAGGACCAGGTAGGAAATATTTGCATTCATATGAGCTAAAATCATTGTCTTAGTGGCACTAGAGATAGGAAAAAGGAGAATAAATTCAATGAAAAATATAGAGCAATGACAAACAAGATTGCGATCACTTAGCTTTTGGGGGAGAGAGAGAGAGAGGGAAGTATGCACAAGCCATCCAGACTCAAGAACTAAATGATGTTATGCATTAGCTCAGAAAGCACAGAGAGGGATAGCTGGGGAGGAGAGGAATAATGAGTTTGCTTTGGTTTGGTTTGGTTTGATTTGGTTTGGGTTTGGTTGGTTTGTTTTTGAGACAGAGCCTCACTGTGTAGCCCAGGCTGGCTTCAAGCTGGTGATCCTCCTGCCTCAGGCCCCTGAGACAAGCTCACCTTGAACACGTGAAACACCGTGTTCCTGTGGAGATTCTAAGTGGAAACATATCCAGTAGACTCATGGATACCCCTCACATGTCTGTCAGCTTGTCCTGCTGTGGGGGTTTGCATGTTGCTGTGATGGTGAAAGCTATGCCACCAATATCTGGGATACCAGCAGGGCCACTCATGGTGAACAGGTTTTAGTTGAGCTTCCAGACTAAGACAGGCTAGGGAGAAGGACTCAGCAACCCACTCTTGAAACTATTAGCCATTGAAACCCCTTTGAATAGCTGAGAAGCACTGTCAAATATAGTGCAAGAAAATGAGCCCCCCAGGCTGAAAAACACTCAAATGACTAGGGAAGAGTTGCCTCCTCAAAGTAGAGTCACCTTTAGTGACAGAAATGGAGTAAATCCCCTGGGACCTCCTTTTCCTGATGTGGCACTAATCAAAATTAGGAGAAACACAGTGACTGCAACGATGGGCTCCAACATAAAGCAAACAACAACAAGATCATCTCTGTGGCATAGTGCCAGGTAGTGTTTTGTTCTTTTATACATAGGGTCACTGTGAGTTGTACCTGACTCAATGGCATCTCACAACAACAACAAGGATGGGCACCTAGTGCATTGGTCCCCACCTGAAAGAGCACTTTGTAGCTCCAGAGGCACAGGAAGGTGCACACTCCAGGGTTCACCACATGGGGGCAGCACAGAATCCATTTTTCCTGAGTACCTGTTGTTGACTTGCTTCCTGATTCATGAATTCCATCTCTAATGGTAGCACAGGAAAACAGTGCTCCACCTGCCAGATGGTCTCAGGGGAGGCCCTGTCAGTTTGCCCTTCAGTCTTTCAACAAGGAGGAAGCATGGGATAATTTCCCCCTCAGTAAATTAGTACTGACCATCGGGCTCTGGGTGACAGCAAGTGTCCTAAGGCTCCCCTGGCTAAACACGTTGCCTGAAAGAGACCTAACTGCGCCAGAGGTAAAGGTTATAGGGGCTTTGGTCATTCAGTCAGTAATAATTCCACATGCCCCTTTGTGTTTTCTTTTGATGTATTTTGTATTTTACTACTGCATTAATTAGCCTGCAGCCATAGCCCTGTGACTTCCAATCCCATCAGATCTCAGAAGCTAAGCAGAGTTGGACCTGGTTAGTACTTGGATGGGAGACCGCCTGGGAACACCAGATACTGTAGGCTTGAGAGAAGGACCTACAAACCCCTCCCAAAAAATCAATCTGCCAGCTGGGCGTGGTGGCGCACATCTGTAATCCCAGCAGCTTGGGAGGTGGAGACAGGAGGATTGCAAGTTCGAGACTAGAGGAAGTCTATGTAACTTAGCGAGACCCTCTCTCAGGAAGTAAGCAAGAAAAATAAGAGGGCTGGGGGTGCAGCTCAGTGGCCCAGCACTTGCAAAGCATGCAGGTGTGACCAGTACCACAAAAAAAAAAAAAAAAAAATCAATCTGCCATTGAAAACCCTATGAATAGCAGAGAAGCACTGACAATAGTGTTTTGCCTGTTGTATGTAGGGTCACTGTTAGTGGGATGCTGACTTGACAGCACCTAACAACAACTGCATTAATTATCAATGAATATGATTATTTCAACAGCACTGTGCTATTCTGTAAGTACCTGTGCCTATTTAACCCACAGTATTTTCATTGACATTTAAAATTCAGGAAAATAATTTTCAATACCCACTATGTGTCAGACAGTGCTGGGTCCTAATGATGTGGACTTAGCTGGGACCTCGTCCCTAACATCAAATTGCTTATAGCCAACTATGGCTCAGATATTATCAATTCTGATTTTGTTTGGATATAACTCCCTCTGGTCTCCCTGCACCACCCTCTGAAGGACCCCACAATAAATACAACTCAGGGCAAAGGCAGCTCCCATAAGTCATCATACGCAGCAAGACCTGAGATTCGTAAAGCACTCTGAATTGCTCTCATAAATAATATCATTCATTCTCAATTCTTAAGCAAGAGAGAATTCATCCTTTGAGAGTCTCATCTGCTCTCATCACCATTCTGGGATGTGAGGGTGCTTTCTCAGCACTGCATAATCAAAATGAACTGCCCATTTCCCACAGCAGACATAGTGGCATGGAAGGACACTGTCAAGAGTTACATGTTTATCCCTGAAGTTGAGAATATTAAATCTTGCTGCTCAATAACAAGTTTTCATAAATTAGTATGAGGAATTAAAAAACTTAATGTGATCAAAAGTGATTAGCTTGGGGGATTAAAGAGGGCATTCTATCATTATTTATGAAACAACTTTAACACTGAATTTTTGGTTAATTTTTACACCCATCAGAGAATTCTCTAGATTGAACGGTCTGACCCCAAGATTCAGCTAGCCATCTCCCCCTCACAGACACACACAACCACCTTAATGAGATATAATTTCATATACCATATAATTTACCCATTAAAACTGTGCATTTTGATACTTTGTAATATATTTTGAAGTATACGACCATCACCACTAACAGTTTTATTACCCCATATACAAAGCAGCCATTCCCCTTTCTCCCTTCTTCCTAGGGCCTGAAAATAGCTAATCTACTTTCTATTTCTATGGATTTGCCTAGAATCGTACGATATGTGGTCTTTTGTGACAAGTGTCTTTCATTTAGAATAACACCTTTAAAATTCATCCATGTTGTAGCATGTATGAGTACTTCACTCCTTTTTACTGCTAAATATTCTATTATATGGATAGAACATATTTTGTTTATCCATTTATAGTCGATAGACATGTGAGTAGATTTCATTTGGGGGCTACTATGTGTAATGTTGCTATGAACATTCACCTCCAAGTGTGCACGTCTTCACTTCTTGTGGACATACACACAGGAGCGGAATTGCTGTGTCTCATAATAACTCTATGTTCAACTATTTTATTTGGATATTAGCCCCATATTTGACATATGGTTTGCAAATATTTTCTCCCATCTCATAGGTTACCTTTTCAATCCATTGAGAGTTTCCTCACAGCAAAGGAAACTTCTACATTTGATGCAATGCCACTTGTCTATTTTTGGTTTTGGTATCCATGCCTTTGGTGTCATACCCAAAATATCATTGTCCAGACCAATGTCAAGGAGCTTCTACCCTATGTTTTCTTCTAGTGGTTTTACAGTTTCTGGTCTTCCTTAGATTTAAAAGTCTTTAGTCAATTTTGCATTGATCTTTGTATATGGTAGGTGATGTAGTCCAATTGTATTCTTTTGCATGTGGATACCCAATGCTGTTTTCCCAGACTCATTTATTAAAGAGACTTTCCTTTCCCTATGTGTATTCTTGGTTCCCTTGCTTAAAGATCAACTGACCATCAGTGCATGAATTTCTGGGCTCACCATTCTGTTCCATTGGTCAACATGTCTCTTTTTATGCCAGGATCATGCTGTTGTGATTTCTATTGAACCTTCTGAGGAATTGCAAGACTACTTTACAAAGCACTAAACTATTTTTAATTCCTTCTAGAAATATATGAGGTTTCTGCTTTTCCCATACCCTCACCATGTATGATCATTCATCTTTGTTTTTTCAACATGGGGGGATTGAATTGAGTGCCTCGTCCATGTTACACAAGTGCTCTACCACTGAGCTACACCCTTAACCCCAATTTTTTTATCTTGAGACAGGGGCTCACTAAGTTCTGCAGGTTGCCTCTGGTCTCAAATTTGGGATTCTCCTGCCTCAGCCTCCTGAATAGCTAGGATTACAGGCATGCTCCACAGTGCCTGGCCATCTATTTTTATTATAACTATCCTTTCATGTTGTTGTTAGGTGCTAGTACGTATGAAATGGTATCTCATAGTGGTTTTGATTTGCATTTCCCTGATGGCTAAGGATGTTCATGACCATTTATTTTCCTTAGTACTGGGAGCTGAACCCAGGGCCTCAGACATCCTAAGCCAAGTAGTCTACTGCTGAGCTGCATCCTTAGCCCCCTTTTTATTTTTTTATTTTTTTTTATTTTGAGACAGGGCCTTCACAGGCTGGCCTCTGGTCTCAAACCTACACTTCTCCTGCCTCAGCCTCCTGAATTGGGACTACAGGCATGTGCCAAGGTTCCTGGCCACTCATGGATTATTGAAGACTAAAGTTCTGGAACAAAGTTCATATTTTCTTTTTTTTCCTACATGGAAATGAAAAACTGTCTTCAGCGAATTTAAAGAACCATATAAAGCCATGTTGTTGTTGTTGTTGTTGTTGTTAGGTGCCAAAGAATCAGGTCTGACTCATAGCAACCCTCATAGGGTTCTCAACAGCTGATTGTTTCAGGATTGCTTCAGGAATGAATTGCCACATCCTTCTCTCATTTTTTTGCAGTGCTGGAGTGCAAACCCTGGCCCTCACAGAGTCTGGAGCAGCCCTCTACTAACTGAGCTAAACTCTAGGATATGAAGCCATAGTACCTATAAAACCCATTTAATAGCAATAGAACCCGAAATTTCCTTTAGTGACTCCAGGAGAAACACTGAAAGATGCAGTCAAGCTGGGCATGGTGGTGCACACCTGTTATACCAGAATCTGGGGTGCTGAGGCAAGAGGATTGTGAGTTGAGCATCAGTCTGGGCTACATAGCAAGATGCCATCTCAAATAAAAAAATGTAGTCAAGGTAAGTTGTGGCTAAAATGCTAGAATGTAGCCGGGTGCGATGGTGCACACCTGTAGTCCCAGCGGCTCAAGAGGCAGAGACAGGAGGATCACAAGTTCGAGACCAGAGGCAGTCTGCATAACTTAGCGAGACCCTGTCTCAAAAAGTAAAAAAATGGACTGAGGGTGCAGCTCAGTGGTCCAGCATTTGCAGAGCATGCAAGCTCAAGGCCCTGGGTTCAACCCCTAGTACCACAAAAAAAATAATAAAATGCTAGAATGTTTGTCTGTTCTTAGACTTCCAGAAAAAAAGGAAATAAAAAGTCTCATTAAAGTTCCACCAAGAAGTGCCTCTTGCAATTGCTCGAGGCCTTTGTGTGAATGACCTAGTGAGGAAAAAAGTCATAACCCAGTAGGAAAAATAGTAATTTAGGGAAGAACAAAATGAGGTCCTATTGAATTGCCTCAGGGAAGTTCTGGGTTGGAGATTGGGAAGAGCTCATACACTGAACCAAAGATCAGATCACAAGAAAATGTCTAAGGCTATAAAACCAAAAGCAAGGGGACTTACCAAGCTTGTTCAACTTGTAACTAGCTTCTGGTACTGCAAATCAATTGTCACCATAGAAGCAAACATTGCCACCATTAAATAAGTGTGATGTTGTGTGCTCGCCTGCCCTCACCTCTCCTACCTGGTGGCTCACGGAAGGAAGCACAGCTTGAGGGGATGAAGGAGCTCCCGTCCATGAGGTTTGTGAGAGTCACCTTGTGTTACAAGAAATGGCAGGAGTCACATTTCAGGAAAACTGAGAAGAGAGGGGAAACTCCACCTTCCTTTAAGAAACTTACATGTTCAAAATCAAATTGTTGCTCATCCCTATACCTTACTATATTATAAATTTATCAATAAACCCAACTTTTTATAGAATCAAAGCAAAGAAAATCTGCTCATCAAAGCAGCCAACAGAAGAAAGTGCCATCCAAAGTGTGAGGAACAAAATCCTTTTGCCATCAATTAATTTTCTACTCCATAATAAATGGGGCTGGGATTTGGCTCAGTGGGTAGAGCACTGCGCTGCAGTCTCTGAGGTCCTGAGTTCAATTCCCAGCACCACAAAAATGGGAGAAGGGCCTGGCAATCCACTCCCAAGACAATCCCGAAACAGTCAGCCATTGAAAACCCTATGAGGGTTACCGACTCGACGGCACCTAACAACAACAACAACAACATAATAAATGACCCCAGACTTTTGTTTTGGGGTTTTGCTTGTTCATTTGTGGTTTTGCATAAATCAGTTTAAACTGGGTTCTTGTCATTTGTAAACAAAAGCCCCAACTGACACATATTTGGATTTTTGTTCCTTTCCACAATTGCCCTTCTATCCACATGGTCCTCTTTCAGAACCAGGGCCACTGCTGGGCCACACTTGGCACCTGTACTGACAAGGCAAACCACGTGCACGGTCCACTAAATGTGGCTGCTCTCTTTGCCACTGGCTGGTCATTGCTGCATCCTTTCCTCTCTTCTCCCATAGCCCCAGCTCAGCTCACCTTTCCTTAGCACTGTCCACTAAAGCACATCTTCTGCCACAAGTAAAGAAACCTAACATCACAATTTGGCCACACCCTCGCAAGGCTTCCCGGTTCACTGAGGCGCCACACCTTCTTGCTTTGTCCTATTTCCAGTGTGCACATGAATTAAAGGGTTTAACTACTATTTCAGTGTTCTCATTAAGAGAAGTAATAAGCTTTCTAATTGATGCCTTCATTTTCCCCCTACTTGCTAATCTTTAGAGAATAAAGCCAAGCACAGTGGGAATCTTCACAGTACAAATCCAACCTAAAGTTCCTATTATCCTGCAGTGGGGTTTGCGAAAACTCACAGCAAAAGGACTTTGTCTAAAACCTCCCCCTGGGGATGGCAGAAATATGCAGATGTCCCAGAGCCCCACTGGATGTCCTCTTGCCTATCAGCTCCTGTTCTGTCTCCCGCATTGGGCCTTGTCCCTCCCTAACAATCCAGAACATTCCAAACAGGCAGAACATGGACCAAAAAAACGCAATGCCTCATCCTCACAATGGGTTAGACAATATTCCTAAACTTCTCCTCACAACAGAATTCTGCCTGGGCTGTCTGTCCCAGCTCTCAGTCAAGGAGTTTTAGTTCAAAAGCATCCTTTCACTTTTATCATGTGATTTCACCTGAAATCATATTTACCTGGTATTTGGACAAGACTGAGTGTTTTTCAGGAACAAAGAAGAGATGTGCTATGTATACAGCACAGTAGCTTTGGTCTCTGGAGTAGCGTTGTCTGAGTTGAAATCCCAGGTCAATCATTTGGAAACACTGTTTAACTCTTTCTCACTTATTTAATGGGGATAATAATAGAAGCCACATAACAAGTTGCTGGGAAAATGAAAAATGATAATGTACGCAAAGGACTCAGCACAGTGCTAAGCATAAAGGAAGTCTTCAATAAAATCACCCACCACGGGATGACTCATCGCCAGTGTGACAATGAACTGTTCATCCTGTCCAAGTGGCCTCATGAGGAAGCCGGTGGACCTCCTTGCCCCAAGAGTGTGCAAATTTAATACTGCTATGAAAGGTCTCAGCAGAGAGGGTCCCCAAAGGACATCCCCTCCCCTCCACTGGCTGTCACAAAGATGAAAAGGCATCTCCAGTACATGGTTGGCCACATCCAGCTCGGCTTGGCTTCCGGTGGAATACCTTCTGCCCAGTGCAGACGTGAGCCCCCTGCTTCCAGCAACATGTCTGTATTGATCAATATGTATGATGGCAGGCCCGGAAAAGCAGTATCATCAATGGTAGCGGTTCTCAACAAGGGGTGACTTTTTCCCCAGGAGACAGCTGACAATGTCTGGAGACATTTTGATTGCCCCAGCTGGTGCAAGTGGGAATCCATACCACATCTAGTGAGCAGAGGCCAGGGATGCTACAGAACATGCTGTGGTGCCCAGGATGGCCTCCCGCCACCAACAGGTATCAGCCCACATGTCTATTACGGAGGAGGTCTATGGCTACATCTCTCAAAGTTTGGTTCCAGAACTACCTGCAGCAGAATTGACCTAGCATACTGGTTAGAAAAGTAAAATATGGACTAGAACCCCAGACCAACCAACACAGACCCTCTGAGGCTCCCTGCCAATTCCCAGGAGGACCAGGGTTCAATGGGATTCCTTTGGCATCTCGCACAATGCCCAAGACCTCAACCTGTCCTTTGGGAAGTGACCTTCACGGGCCTCTCCAGAACACATCATGCTTCCCTCTGGCTGTTTCCCTGGCCCATCGTAAGACTGCAGGACACTGACTCTGGGAGCTGCCTTAGGCAGCAAATTTCCAGGAATGTGCACAGGGAGACTGGGTGGGGAGGAGAGGACTGTACATGACTTAAGAGTCCAAAGGGACCTGGGAGATCACACAGTCCAAAGTCTATCATGCCTGACAAAAGTCCATAGTCAGCCACTCTGTCTTTTTCTTTTCCATCTTAATCAAAAGTATATGAATAAGTAAGTAGAGGAAGGAAAGGCAAGGGGCCTGGCAGCTGGATAGGGGTGACCCCAGTGTGTTCTTCAGGCACTGAGGGGGCAAGAGACTAAAAGCCACGCCCTCCCAGCCAGCAACCCCTCCCCCAGCCTCTCCAAGTCTCTGAGTGACTACAGTTTGCAGGGTTGTCAGCTACGATGAACCAGGAAAATGCCATTGGCCATATTCTTCCATCTTTTATAACAAGGGAAACAAAAGTAGTGTCAGCTTCTGGTTACCACATGAAAGGGCAGCCATCTTTCATGTGTCTTGCTCATAAAGACCACCAGCCAGACCAAAAAAAAAAAAAAAAAAAAATCCTTGCCTTCCATACACACACAGAGACACATATACACACTCACATGCCCAGACACATAGACACATAATCACACAGAGACACATGGACTCACAAACACACACGTATACAGAGGCATACATCAGCAGATGCATACACACTCAGAGGCACAGACACACATACACACACACCCATGCAAACACACACGTATACAGAGGCACACATCAGCAGATGCATACACACTCAGAGGCACAGACACACATACACACACACCCATGCAAACACACACATGTGTGGTCGTGGTAAAGACAGCCCACAGAGAGGCCCTGACACCCCCTCTCTCCTCCTGTCCAGGTCTCTCTGCTCAAGGAGCTTTCAGAAATGCTTCTCTAAAGTCAGCCCTGAGATTCTGGGGTTTCTCTTCCACTCGAATAAATCTTTCACCTTTTAAAGTCAGCCGTGAGGCCTGCAGACAGTAGAAAAGCCCGCTCTGCCCTAGGGGATCTCAAGTCTACAAAGAGGGCAGAGGCGGCCTCAGTGAGGAAGACACATGCGTTCCAGAACCGTGTGGGCAGAGCCACTCAAAGGGAGGTTGGGTAAGATGGTATCCAGATTGGGTGATTATGGGGGGGGCAGATGACCCTTCACAAATAGTCCCCGCTCCCTGCCTCCTTGACCCCAGGCTGAACTTCAAGTGAACCTCAGGGAAGAGCTACTGACATGCTGCTGACCTCAAAGCAACCTGAAGGGTCACCTGGGACCTCCCCTCCTGATACTGGAAATTCCTCCTCAGCCATGGCAAAGCCCAGATTAGTCTGTGACCATCCCTGGGCAAGGGCCCTCTGGCCTAGAATGTGCTCCCCATGAGCAGAAGGGGCACACTGCAAGGACCATCTTGCAGAGAGGGGACAAGCTGATGGGAGAGACAGGGGTCCTGTCACTGGAGGGACTCAGACTCCACTAGATTGTGTGCCCAAAAGGTCCCCTGGCAGGGGGCTCACACAGTGCCAGGGCAGCAATAGCACAACTACTCTGGGCTTTGGAGTCAAATAGTATCTGGTTCAAACTCTGCTCCAGCCACTACTCACTAAAGTAGATGCCTGCCTGCCTTTTGGTCTTTTTGCATATGTAGTATTTAATGCCTCTTCTTCGAATAACAGAACCATGATTTCCTGCCAGCTAAATGTACGCAACTATCCTGTCTCTAAATCTAGAGGTGAGCATATGCCCAGGAGGCCAACCAGCGTTTTCCAGCCCTCAACCACAGCAGATGAATTAGCATGGCCCATAACTCACTCAGACCAAAGCAACTCAGTCCTGGGATTTGAATTGAGAGCCCCAAGAAGGAAAAGCCTCTTTCTACTGTACTCAAAACTGAGAAGGTATAAATCTGATCTTTCTGGGGCTGCCACACCAGGAAAGCCCAACATAGTGAAAAGCAGAACCACGGGAATGAGAATGAGTCCTGATGACACCATTAAGACCCTAGATCCATCTGTGCCTGAAATCCTAAAATTACTGTGTACATAAATAAATTCCCCTTTATTTGCCAGTTAAACCTGGATTTGCAACCACAAGTCCCAAATAATACACTCACCAAGTTTGGAGATAACATTAGTATTTGCACCACAGAGTTATAGTGAAACTTAACCAAGGTATAGTAACAACCCTAAGGGTTGGCTTTCAATGCCACTCTCTCTTAAGAAAATGAACTGGACTTTAGGAACACCAGATGTTAGGCAGAAATGATCAAGCTTACCAAACAGACTGTCACACACCCTGGAGAGTGGAGTTCCACCCTCTCGCTCTCATCCCTTCCCACAGTGACCCAAAAGCCTCAGGAAGAAGTAGTAGCACCAGGGAATGGAAACAGCCAGAACTGCTGAGTCACCACACAGAATGGGAGCAGCTTTGCCCTCAGCTGGGTGAAGCTGCTGGGATTCGCAGGTCACTGGCTCCCAAGCTTTGCTTATCTGATCCTGAGAGAGGCCCTCACAGCCAGGTGAGGGATAGAGTGAGCATTTGAGCCTCCATGAAAAGCAGCTTACCCAACGAGGTGGAAGCTGCACCCCCGAAGACAAATTTCACGTAGGACCTAATTCTTCAGAGGGGCCGCCCATCCCACTTCCCAAGGCTCTACCTCAAATTTCAGAAGGTTGCACTTTCGCTTCAGGCCTAGCTATCAACCAGAGAGAATCCACGACTGGGAGGAAAGGCGATGCTTTTTGCCAATGCTCTTGGTATTAAACGTTTCTTCCTTACCATGGCTCAGGAATCTGATTATGACCTGCTCCTGGCTCCACCATGCTGCCTCTCCTGCCCAGCACCCTCAGACACCGCAGGTCCTCCCCTCACTGACTGCCCCCAGGGCCAGGATCACACAGGTCCCAGGGCTGTTGCACACGCTCTTCCCGCTCCTCCCTCTGTCCACGGTGCCTTCTCAGGCTCTTCTCAGGCTGCAGGTCTCAGGGTCTCTCGACTACTGCATCGAACCCAAGCCCCTCAACACTGTCTCTCTCAGCTTCCGGTTTCTCCTGCTCACCTCCCCCAGACCTTCTTCCCCCTCTCGCTTACTTTCCCGCTTCCTCTATTGTTTTTGTCGTTGATTGGTTGCTTCCCATGCGCTGGGTGGAGCTCCAAGCGCGGGCTGTAGATGAGCTCATTTCGCATAACCGCAGCCCCACAGGTTAGCCCGGGGTCTTGGTCTCATGCCATAGAACCCGCAAGGGGCGAGCAAAAAGTACGTTTGTTGGAAGGACACCGAATTGCCCACAAAATCAGTGGAACACCTGAAACCAATCCTAGCTGGGTGTCCAGAATCCCAGTGAAACCGCAGGCAAGCGCTGCTAAGAATAACTGTTGCCACTGCTGGACACGGGTCACCATTGTCCTCACCGCCCCTGGGCCTGGCCCTGCCACTGCTGCCTGAATGAAGCCTGGCTGTCCTCTCATCTTTCAGGCACCTCCTTGCCCAAGTTGAAGTCTTAGGCACAAGTACCTGATTTCCCAGCTGAGGCCAAACACCCTTCCTGGGCTGCCCTAGCAGCAGGGGTACTGGTCTGGCCACTTCAAATTCCATGAAGGACAGTAGGGCTCCTGCTGAAATGGCCACAGAGGGCAATTCCCAGAGCAGAAGAGCTTCAGAAGCTGCCTGGCTCCAAGAGTGACGAGTGCCCTCTCCCTCAGAGGTAAAGCATTCAAGTCACAATTCTTAAAAACCCTTGCTGATACCATAAAGAAACATTGAATGAGTACTTAAGGACTATCCGTTTGAAGAGGGGCCAAATGCTCTGGTGAAGGCACCCACGCTTCCCGGTCTCATGCTGCTGATGTGGGAGGCAAGTGGACAGTGACAGCCTGAGGCTTATGGGCTCATCATTTCTGAAAGCAGAAGTCTTGCTGCCCACTATAGCCCAGGAACAAGCAGATCATAGGAATGCTGAGCCTCCGGCCACTGTAGCCACTAGGCAGGAGCTGCACCTTAACAAGATCCCCCGAGAGGCCTGCGCCCTGGGAAGTCCAACACGTGCTGCTCTGGAGCCCTGCGTCTCCACCTCACCCATGTGTTGGGACCACACATGGTAGTTTACAGGGTAGTGATGCCTTGCTGCCCTCCCAGAATTTCTGTTACTGTTCCTGGGCGTGATCTGGTCTGGGCAACACAATTTTGAAAACTTCCCAACATAACTCTAATGAGAAGCGTAGGCTAAGGACTACTTTGACACAGTCCCACCCCATCCAGAACACCTTTGGAATGGAAAAATCTGTCTATGCAAACTGTGGACCCAGGGAATCATTTGCCTTAGTCATTTTCCCACTCTCCTTGCTAAAGGGTCAAAGCACCTTGTCACCTGCTAAAGGTCTGTCCCCAAAGAAGGAATTTTAAAAACCCAAGGGCATTGATTGCCCACCACTACTCTGAGCTGCTTCCTCTAGATCTTTGTGGTCTTTTTCCCAGGAGCACTCAAGTTCAATAAAATAGAGGAAAAAAAAAAGAGGCCATGGGGTGTAAATCTGTCATGTTACAGATGAGGAAACTGAGGCACAGGGAGGCGTTTTGAGCATAACAGAGGACTTAATTCCTACCTTTGTGCCATGTGCTGCCTTCTAGTGAAGAGTGTTCATGATGAAAGGATCCTGGGTGTGTGTCTGGTCAAAAGTTCATCACCAAAATGTTTATTATTAATAACAAGGTTACAAGCTTCCACGCCGACCCAGCAGGGCCAGCGGCTCCTATTCTTTCAGTTTGCCCTTCATTTAATTACGGGTAGGTACAGTAATTGGAAACAGGCTATCTCCGGTGGGCAGGGTTTCAGGAAATGGCAACCTCTAATACGATTCTGCCTGGCAAGAGTCAGCTTCCCCCATCGCAGGCAGCTGTGACTCTCGAAAGGTCCACCCCAGAGAAGGAAAAGGAAATGCATTCCAGGAGCAGGAAAGGTGGGCCTAAAAGAGGAGATCACCAATGTCTGGGCACTACAAACCCAGCCAGATAATGAGCCCTGAATAATGAGCCCGGTGGTTATGCAAGACCCACGTGCCCATGGTGGGGTGTGGTCTTGAAGTTAGCCTGGGTGGGCAGACACTTGGTACCAGCTGCCCTGTTTACATTATCCTATGCAACCTTGGAAGCCATTCTATGAGACAGGTGTCCCCATTTGGCAGAGGAGGAAACTGAGGCTTAAAGTGACTTGAGTTACTGATAGTCTCCCAGATAGGTGTGGAGCCAGGGTTGGGATCCGCATCTCTCTGGACCCAAAGCTCACCTTCTACTCCTTCCCACCACAGCAGCCTCGATTCCTAACCAGGACCAGCCTCCTCCTCGCAGGCAGGGTAAACAGAAGCACCAGGCTGCATCAGAACAGACGCTGGTCAGAGCAAGGTGGACACGGGAACACACAGTGGACAGATGCTCCTCTCGGCAGCTCTGGGAGTGGTGGCAGCATGAGTCTAGCTGTCCCAGGAGCTACAAAGCTCAGGCAGCTGCTGCAATGCAGGTTTGCTGCAATGGGACCCTGGGTCCACCACCATTTACACCATCTGGCCTTCCAGTTGCAGATTGTAACCGCCATTTGCAGCTAAGCATGGGCTGAGCAGGCCTCCAGCGGATACCATTTAGCAAGTGCATGGCTCAGTTGTTCCCGAGATGAATTACTTGAAGCTTCGTGCTCTAGTGCCAGATTTTCCGAAAAGCCGGCTGCAGGTGGCTTCTCGTGGCTGCCATCAGCCTTGTTAACAGGATCTGATCTGTAGATCATCATTTTCCCATCTGGTGCCCACCAGCTGGGCTCCTGATGCTGTGGGATTGATTTTTCAGCCTCTCTCGCTCACTCACTCACTCTCTCTCACTCCTACTCTCTCCCTCTCCCTCTCCTTCACTCAATCACTTTCTCTTTCTCCACTTACGCATCTTCATTCCAAACCAACTTTCTCATCAGTTCAAAACCCCATACCCTGGTGTCCCAGTCTTTAAGTCCAACTTCAAGTTTTCTCTGATCCTAACACACAAACAACATCTGTGGGTCGCTGTCTGCCACTAGACTCACTCCAGCCATAGGCCTCCAGTCGGGAGCAAAGCTCCAGCCGCCAAAGACCCACTGGCTGGCGAGTGTTGCTTGAGAGCCCCGATGCCCGGAAAGGAGGCTTATGCTCACAGCTACTCTGAGAAGCCTTGAGAAAGTTAGGTTCAGAGATGTACGTCCAATGGCGGCTCCTTGCTTCTGGCTCTGAGGGACAATGCTGACTCCCAGTGTTGTTCCATAACAGCTTTTTATTGCTCTCTTGCCCAAATTGATGGAATGGACCCTTTCTCTTTACATGGTCAATTGTGTGGACCCTGAGTGCCCTCTGCACCATGCTTATATACCCTTCAGGGACCAATCAGAGGCTGCCACATATTAAGGGGTGATTGGTTCAGGAGGGAGACACAAATGGGTCATTGAAAGGGGAACCAATCATGGGATGTTCCTTAATGGGCTAATGGGGGGCATTTGGGTAATTGAAGAGTGGCCAGTCAGGTGTCAAGAGGTCTGAGGAGGGGATTTGGATGCTGGAGCCATCTTGGAGAGCTAGATGCCCAAAAGTCCCTGTATGTAGGGCAGAGGTTATTGCCCTGGGAACCAATCTCAGACCTCCAGGCAGGCCAGATAGGCCCCAAGGCAAGCTGCCTCTCTAGGCTGCATCCCTACAAACATCAACTAAGGGTGCAATACTCTATTTTGTCTGATCAAGGGATAGACTTTCATTAGCTGACTTAGCATCACCCTCCTTTTCCCTTGAGGGATCCCAGAAGGTTCCAGAAAGCCAGCACAATGCGCCACTTTGTGGAGCAGGAAAAAGAGCGGGTCGTCTGGACACTGCTATCCAGTGTCCACACAGGTCACACTGAGTCATCCCTATTACTACCCAGAGTTGCTTTTGGGCCCCATCAACTCCTGGAACCGTCTGCTGCACCATTTTTATTTGGGGTCATAGATAAAGCCTAGGCTATCCAGGGCCTTCCTTATGAAGACCACAAGGAAGTCCTTTCTTCTCCAAGGCCCTACTGCTTCCCTGGAAAGCAGCATGAATCTCCTCTGGAAGATTCCCCATCCCCCTAGACACATCTCACATCTGGATGCTGCTGTTTCTCCAGGGCCCAGCCACTCTGTGGTCTCTGAGTCTCCAGCTTCCCATCATGTGGTCTTTGAGTCTCCAGCTTCTCCAATGTGTCTCTCTGTCAGCAGCCCTGAGAATCTTCTCCTGGCCAGAGACAGGGAAAGGAGAAGGGTCTTTCTCTCTTTCATCTTGTTTTTGGCACAATAATCCTCCTCTAATGAGTCCTGTCTATTCTTCTAAGGGTCTGTTGTTGTTAGGTGCCTTTGAGTTGGATCCAACTCATAGCGACCCTAATTACAGCAGAACGAAGCATTACCCAACACTGTGTCATGCACATGATCTTTCTATGTTTGAGCCCATTATTGCAGCCACTATGTTTTTACTCATTTTGAGTCATGTCACATCAGGAAAGGAGGTCCTGGGCACTTTACTCCATTCCTGTCCTTAAGGTCAACTCTACTTTAAAGAGGCAACTCTTCCCCAATTGTTTATTGAATGCTTTCTGGCCTCGGGGACTTATTCTCCAGCACTCTATTTGACAGTGTTTTTCTGCTATTCATAGGGTTTTCAGTGGCTTATTATTTCAGGGGAGTACTGCCATGTCCTTTTCCCTAGTCTATCTTAGTCTGGAAGCTCAGTTAAAACCTGTCTACCACAGGTGGCCCTCCTGGTATCTGAAATACTGGTGGCATAGCTTTCAACATCACAGCAATACACAAGCTCCCGCCCCCACCATGACAAGCTGACAGACATGTGAGGGTCTAAGGTCTAGGCCATTGAAATTCACCAGTCAATAAGACAGCTCCTTTTTTGTCTCCTTTCTGCTATCCCAGGGATAAGGATAAAGACAGACTCACTGATGAATAGGAAGAAGTGAAAAGGGAGAAGAGAGGTAACAATAATAAAAATCAGTTACTACTTTAAAACTCTGACCCTGCCACAAGTTAGAGAGCAGGGCTCAGAGACATGATGCATTCTGCCCAAAGACACAGAGCAAAATGTGTAGGAGAACCTAAATCTGAACTTAGCATCAGGAATAGGAAATACGGGAGAGAGAGAACTTAGTTTAGTGGGTCCAGCTGTGATTCAGAGCCACTTGGTCTGATATGAGGACTTGAATAGGAGCCCAGAAAAGAGTGAGCTATCATCTGTGGTCTAAGAAACCACTTTCCAGACGAAGACACCAAAGTAGAGAGAGACTATGCTCACAGCATTAGCTAGCTGTAGGTTATTACCTACTCCTTCCTCAGACAGAGAGGCCACTTGTAACTGGCTCACAGCCTCCAAACTACATTATGATGCCAGGTGCAGGGTTCCTTCTTCCAGAAACCAGCCCATTATGTGTCTTCCACCAGTCCACCTGTCAAAGGAAAAGCTTTATCCATTTTTTATCATTTTTAACCAATTCACTCATGCCCCAAAACTTATTCAGGAGGCCAATATAGTTGGAGGAGAAAGAGAAGAAAAGCCTGGGCCCAGGGGTAACATCCATGCAAGAAGCAATATCAATCCACAATGTAAATTCTCTGTCTGGTCCAGGCTGTGTCCATGGGTTTGGAACAAATAGGCCAATGGTGGAGAATCCAAAGAAAGTAATCTGACCGGTAATGCCTCTACTCACTGTGGGAAAGTGTTGAACAGTATCATGAATTTGGATCTTTTGTTGTCCCTCCCATATGCCCACCCCCATGCTTGGACTGAGGTACACTTGGCCATGTACAATAAAGCCTGACCCTCAGGGAATTGACATTTTTATGGTATAGAAAGAAATAAAAATCATTTAAAAATGTAAAATAATCCCTACTCATGAAAAATAGCACAAAGAAACCCGACAAGAGGCTGAGCTGGAAGATGAGTTGGCAAACTTTTTGCAGAGAGGGCCAGAGAGTAAAAGGCACGATGCATCTATAATCCAGTGAGGCCAGGGATGGTGAGGAGCCACTAGATGCTGGGAAGGGGCACCGAAGGATTCCTCCAGGGAGCATGCTTCTATGTGCACCCTATGGTCACTGCCAAGGCCACTCAGCCCAGCCATTTGAACCCAAAAGCAGCCACAGCCAAGAGGAAAGGGAATGGGTGTGGCCTCAGCCCTGGAGACTTCATTTACAAAATCGGGCTGCGGGCAGCTTTGGCCCAGGTCATTGTGGACCCCTGAGCTACAATGTCATGAGTCAGGGTTATGTTATGTGGGCAGTCATAGAGGACAACCCAAAGGAGGTGGGAGTGACACTTAAGCAGAGACTTCAAGAGTAGGGAGCAGCAGGGCACGGAAGCCAGGGGAGAATGCCTCCCTGCAGAGGGGGATGGGGCTAGGGAGGGTAGTGTGCAGGTGCGGAAGGGCTGTGGGATCTACAGGGACCATGCTCATAGCACTACCTGTGGAGCCTGAGAGGAGGAGTGGAACTGTGGTCCAAGTGCAATGGAAAGCCATCGACATGACTCTCTTGATTGTTTCCTTTGCTGTACAGAAGCTTTTTAATTTCATGTAATCCTATTTATCTATTCTTGTTGTGATTTCTTGGGCAATTAGAGTCCTATTAAGGAAATGCTTTCCTATACCTATATGTTGGAGCATATTGCCTATCCTTTCTTCTGTTAATTTTAAGGTTTCTGGTTTTATATTGAGGTCTTTTATCCATTTGAGGAGTTGGCAGCATTGGAGTCACCTACATTTTAAAAGTTTCACCCCTCCTAAAGCTGCTTTGTAAAATAGGAGACAAGGTGAGGCTGGGACAGTTTCAGGCTTCGCTGGCCTGGGAGGAGGAGGAACATTTCAAAGGCGCGACAGGGATAAAAGCCTGCAGCCCAGCAGGAAAGGAGGATTCCAGGGTGCCGGCCAGGGGATCTGGCTGGGCAGGTGGCTAAGCACAGGGACTCCAAAGTCCTCATCCTGCTGAGATGCTGCATTTCTGTGAGTGAGGGCGACCACAATGCCCCTGCAGATGAGATCGGTCATTAAAAGAATCCTTTGCTCTTCTGGCCCTCAAGCCATCCCTGGCTGGTTATTTAGTCTCAGTTAAGCCCCAACTGCATACCCAGCACAAAGTTGAGTTTTACAGCCCCATCTGGGTGTCATGGACAGTCTAAAGCGGAAGCAGGAGAAGTAACTGAGGTCACATGCCTCCTCTCCGCCTGATCAGCTATGCCCGCCCTGCAATCCTCGGTCCATCTCAGGCTCCCAGACATCAGAGAATCCAAGGGCAGCAGAGGCAGGAACTGAGGCCTCGGAGGACAGCAGTGACCTATCCGGCACCAGCCAAGTTGCTGAAGAAGCTAGAAAGCTCTAAAAAGTGTAACTTTTAAGTAAAGTACAACTGTCACCTTTATGATCTTTCAGTAAGACCTGGGCCAGATCCACTTACTTAAATGCCAGCCTGCCAGAGAGCATGAAACGGCAGGAGAGATGCTCCTGGCTTGGTTTTTGCTGGTAGGAGAGGAAAGGCCCCAGAATAGGCAGGAATAACTCAAGGAGCCCTACTTCCAGACCCGTGCTGACACAGAGCAGATGCTAGAGGCCGATGCTGGGCAAGTCACCCACCCTCATGTCCTTGGCAGATCCCTCTGTAAACTTAGAGTTGGAGCAGATGGGCCTCAAGGCCCTTCTCACCCCGACACCTGGCATTCGTCTGCCCACGCTGTAAATTTCCACTGCTGGGTGATGTCATTCACCAGAGTCTCTGGCCCAAAGGCTCTTTGGCTCTTGTAAATCCTGGTCACCTGCCCTCTGTTTGAGGACCATAAATCATAGCTGAAAGGCCTTTCCTGATCAGACCTGGGGCCTCCTCACCAGAGAGCAGGGCCAGCTTCTGTCCACTTAGCACATGGTGACAAATATTCAGTGACCTCTCTCATAAGCCAGGCTGAGCCCCAGGGACTGTGCATGGAGTCATTGCTGAGGTCCCTGAACATCAGCCTCCTCCTCTCTTCTGTTGTTAGGTACTGTCGAGTCGGATCTGACTCATAGCAACCCTAAGTACAACAGGACAAAATACTACCCAACACTGTGCCATGCACATGACCTTTTTATGTTTGAGCCTGTTGTAGCCACTGTGTTTCGTCTCATTCTGAGTTGTGCCAAATGGGGGTCCCAGGGGCTTTACTCTATTCTCAACATTAAGATTGACTCTACTTTGAGGAGGCAACTCCCCAGTCATCTTTTGAATACCTTCCAGCCTAGGGGGCTCCTTCTCCAGCACTATATTTGACAATGCTTCTCTGCTATTCATAGGGTTTTCCATGGCTAATTGTTTCCAGAGTGGGTTGCCAGGTCCTTCTCCCTAGTCCATCTTGGTCCAGAAGCACAGCTAAAACCTGTCCATCATGGGTGGCTCTGCCGGTATCTGAAATACTGGTAGCATAGCTTTCAGCAACACAGCAACATGCAAGCCCCACAGCACAATAAGCTGACAGACATGTGACGGGCCCTCCTCTCTGTGTCGCACCAATCCTACATTTGACCCTCTGCACAGCCTCCTCCCACGGAAATTTTCACTTGTGTGGATGTTGAGTTCATGTACTCAAGAATGACTTATTAAACACCTACTACATGCCAGGTGCAGGCTGGGATTTAGCTCAGTTGGTAGAGCGCTACTCTGCAGTCTCTGAGGTGCTGAGTTCGAGTCCCAGCACTGAAAAAATGGGAGAAAGACCTGGCAATCCACTCCCACGGCAATCCCGAAACACTCAGCCATTGAAAACCCAATAAGGCTTGCTATGAGTTGGACACGTCTCGATGGCATCTAACAACAACAACAACAACAACAACAACAACAACAACAACAACAACAACATGCCAGGCCCAGTATGCAGAACAGTGGACACAGGACAAACAAGACAGGTATGTGTGTCCACGCCAAATACATGAACTGGTAAGGGAACAGGCTGCATGATGTATTTAAAATTGCAACTTGTAATAAGGGCTGCAAAGGAAGTTAAAACCAGAATGATGTAAGAGAGCATGGCAAGGGGACCTCGTCCAGATGAAGTCAGGGTTAGAGGAAGAAGAGGTGTTTGGGGAGGGAGAAGCATGCACAAAATGCCTCTTAGGAAACTAACATTTAAAGTGAGACCGTGGGGCTGGGAATAGCTCAGTTGGGAGAGCGCTGTGCTGCAGTCTCTGAGGTCCCCAGTTCAATTCCCAACACCGCAAAAGTGGGAGAAGGACCTGGCAATCCACTTCCAAGGCAATCCCGAAACAGTCATCCATTGAAAACCCTATGAGGGTCTCTATGAGTCGGACACCGACTTGACGGCACCTAACAACAACAACAACATAGGATATTAGGAGGACAGAGACATGTGAAGCCTGGGGAAGACACAAACAGAAGGGAGAAGCCTGTGCCCGGCCCAAGGAGCCTCACAGTTGGCTTTGGAGTTTACCCTGGGCTCCATGTTGAATGCCATATACAAAGACTTTGTATTCAATTCCTCCAGCTGCCATAACAGAGCATCACCAAGGGGGTGGCCCAAAAGATAAATTTCTTCTCTTATAGTTCTGGAGGGTAAAATTCTGAACCCAGGGTGCCTGCAGGCCCAGGCTCCATCTGGAGGAATCCTGTTCTTCTTCCCAGGTCTAGCGGAGGTCCCCACCCCTGGCATTTGCAGGCTTACAGATGCACCACTCCAATCTCCGCCTCTGCCTGCCTGTGGCCGCCTTCTGACTGTGTCTCTCTTGTCCTCTTTTCTTTTTGTAAGGTCTTTAGTTATTGCAGTTAAGGTGCACCCTAACCAACCATGATCTCATCTAATTACATTTGCAGAGACGCTTATTTCCAAATGAGGTCACATTCTGGAGCTCTGGGTAGACACGAATATTGGGGGACACTGTTTAACCCACTACAGGATTTTTGGCAAGGAGTGGATAGGATGAAATTTCTGTTTCAAAATGAAGACTCTAGATGCAGAGCAAGGAATGGATCCAAGAGGGGCAGAAAGAAAGCAGGAGCTGGGAAGAGCTGTGAGACATGGTGAAGGCCGGGCCAGGCTGGGGAGAATAGAGAGAAGGGTGTGGACTTGAAAGCTGGTGTGGAGGTCAGGTGGACATGATGGGCCATGGTTTGCGTGTGAGGAACAAAGGAGAAAAGTGAAGGGTGATTCCCAGTTGCTTGGGCACCACACACATTCTGAGGTTGGCGACAAGCCCTCCTCCTGGGACAGACAAGTGCTCAGCAAACCCCTGTATACTCATGCCTGGCTCCGCAAACATTTCTGGGGCCATAGTGAGCATCTTAGAGGTTGAGCACATGGTGTCTTTCCACACTGTGCAGTCAACACGTTCAGGCTGGGACAATGGTTTCCACCCAGCCATATAGGCCCAGAGAAGACCTGAGCTCCAGCTGGCCCCAGCTCTTGTCCTCTTATAGGGCGATGGGCAGACGGAACCTCTTCCTGGAACCTGGTGAATTATCGCTTCCATTTCCATGTCAGCCTGCACCTTCAGACCACAGGACCTCAGGGTAGAAGCAGAGGTTGGTGACGGGGCTCGACCACAGCTGGAGGCCGCAGGTGGACAATAAAGTGCAGATCCAGCAGCATTCAGGATCTGGCCGCGCTGAAAGCTTCTGCGAGCGGCATCCCAGGGGACTGACTTCCACAAAGAGGAGTGCTTTCCATTTGCTCCTCGCCTGCTCTTTGACAAGGAGCCTGGAAGAAGAGCCTGTGGATGCTGGAAAGCAGGGGCTTTTGGAAATGGCCAAAGGAGAGGGGAACGGGCTATAGTCCGAAGCACGTGGCTGTGCACACAGAGAGGCGTGAGTGCACACCCACGTGCACGCACATTACTCAGCCACCCTCTGATTTATGCTTTTGGAATAACAGCGCCACACGGACTCAAACCTGAGTCGAATCAAGGCTCTTGATTCACGCCCAAGGTTACAGAAAACACAAGGAACAGAGAAACGTGCTAGACGAGACCCGAGGGAGGCCCACAGCAAGCAGCAGGAGTGGGAAGCCACAGAGGAGATGGCAAGAGTCCTTAAACAAATGCATTGCAAGGGAAAAGAAGAGGAAGAGAGAAACAGCTCAAAGGAAACGTAGGAGATTTAACTGCATGCAACGCGTGGATCTTTCCTGGATCCTGTCTTGGATAAAGCAACTGTGTAAAACAAAACAAAACAAAAGGAACTGGGGCAAATGAACCTTGCTCACTGGCTGCAATTACTGTTGGTGTTTTTAGGTGCAATAATGGGATTGGGATTTGTGTTTTTAAGCGTCATTATCCTTTAGGGCTGCCTGCTGAAATATTTATGGATGAAATGATAGGATGTGGGAGATTTGCTTCGAAACAATCCAGGGGTGGGAGGAGGACAGGGTTGGAGCTGGTGCTGAGGGCATGGGACTTTGCTACACTGCTCCCTCTTCTTTCGTGCACATTTGGAATTTTCCACGATGATCATGATTATTCTTTAAAGCAAAGAAAACAAAAGACCTCTGCCCAGGAGGCTCCCAGCTCCACCACTGACCGGCCACAGCCCCCCCCAAACATGCCTGGCTCTCCTTCATTCTCCTCAGAAGTGAGGGCTCCAGCTTTGCACTGCTGGTATCTCTATGAAGGGCTCCATCACAGTAATGCCTTTATATTTATTTGTTTGTTGACTCTTGTTTATTTGGTGCCCCACCTGGTTGAAGTGGGCCTCTCCTCTGGGTCACCCTGAGAGTCTGTTGGGCTTGGCACATGGCCTGGGCATTCCACAGGAGACCCAGAGCCATCCTCAGCCCCTAGCATACAGTCAGCACTCAGTAAATGTTGTCTGACTGGGTGAATAAACTCCAGATTCCCAGCCCTTTGGCGTCCCACTCGCAGAAAGAACTCTGAACGTTACGATGCAAACATCTGCCTTCTGAACCTCACAGTGTCTGCCTTGCTGTGTGGCTCTGGGTGAGAATCTCAACCTCTCTCAGCCTCCCTTCTATAAATCACACTTGCTGAAGGCACGCTGACACTGACTGAGTGGAACTCTGGCCCTTGCCCACTGCCTACCGATTTCAAGCTCACTGCTCTGTTTGTCCTCATCCAGAAGGGCTGAGACCTGCACTGATGGGAACCACCTAAGTGCCCAGCCCAAAGCAGCCCCTGCAGAGTCCCAGTGGCCCTCGGCTGCACTTGTACCACCAGGTCAGCCCCCTGGCTTAGCCTCTCCATTGAACTCCCTGGAGTTCCACATGGGCTCTGCGCAAAGCCCGCAGGCCCTGGACAACATTCATCACTAAGGCCTTGCTATGATGGAAATCATCCACCAGTGTCATTTGAAAACAAATACATTCACATTTCAGACAAGCCCATTACACAACCAAGCCTATGAGGAATGATTCTACACAGGACAAATGGCTGCTGGAAGCCAGCACGCAAGGCTCATGCTCTGGCTGCGGGGATAGAAACTTTCTCCTCTGAGAGAAAAAAATACAGCCTATATGGAGTGACCAATGGGTCTGGTGGGCCTGTAGCCCACGGTACTAAGGCTGAAGCCTCACAAACAAACCTGACACAGCCCTGAAGCCAGGTTGGCAATGTTCAGAGATTAGCAGCAAGAGCCCCACCAGCTGCCATCTCTGCACCTGTCACTCTTAACACCTCTGTGAACCCTGCAGGCACACAGGCCCCAGGGGAACCCAAGAGAGAAGCCAGGAAGGCTGCCGGGGAACAGCGTCTGGAGAGAGGGGAACCTGACAGTCTGTGTCCCTGGCCCCTCCAGGGAGCTTGGGAGAGGGACCACAGCTGAACGTCAGGGCGAACTAGGAAGCCTGCCCGGTCGCTGACCCAGGACAGCCTAGAGGAGAGGCTCCGGAAGCCGTCCTCATCCGTTGGTTTCCTGGATCCGGAGCACCCAGGCTCAGCGGACTTGGTGAGCTGTGAGGAACGACTGGACGGAGCTGGGTCCGGTAGGACAGGAAAAAGAACGATTATGCCAAAGCTAAGTTATCTCGCCCAGGAAGCTTGCCCTCCAGGGAAGAGGCCATAGTGGCCCACAGGCTCCGGGGCAGGCCCACCTGGTTACACCCACTGTGGCCAGCTCTGGTGCTCACCACATCGGGCCATGTGCCCAGCCCCCAGCCAGAGGTCCGCCTCTCCAGGGCTCAGGCTGGCAATGGAGGGGCCAGAGCGTGGCTGTGAGATGCCCAAGGAGACAGCAGCCACATTTGAGCAACCAAGGAGAAAGGAGTTCCGGGGCTGCGAGGCACAGGGTACTTCTCAGGTCCCAGAGAGGCCCCAACTTCTCACCTCTTCAACGTCCAGGCCAGCAACTCCAGGCCCATCGCAGGGTGCTGACGCCCTCTAGTGGTCGGAACGGCTGTCATCTTAACAAGTTCCACCTGGATCCTGGACTTCAGGACCCTCCCTTTGCGCTAAGCGGAGGGCTGAAGATCTGAGACCCACGCCAAGCCAGGACAAAGCTGCTGAAAGCCGGACACCAGCCTTCCACTTCGGGTCTCTCCCTCCCCTCCCTCCTCCGCAGCGTTCCCTCGTCTTCCGCAGATCCCAAAGTTACTCCCCTCCCCAGCTTGCTATAACTAAAGTGTAAAATTTGCACTGTAAATGAACGATCGGACTTAAGCTGGGAGTCTTTTCAGGGGGAAATCAGTTTACAGCTGGCAAAGTCTTTGTTAGGAAGTGACGCTCCCAGTGGTGGGTGATCTGAGCATTGAAGAGTCATTTTTGAATGGCACAGGAGGCCCCTACTCGCTTCTTGTGCGAAGGACTATATACGATGCCCCTACTGAAATCATTAACACCCCACTTTTCAATGGGTGAAGAGGTATCTTGTTGTTGTTAGGTGCTGTCCAGTCCTTGTCCAACTCATAGAGACCCTATGTACAACAGATGAAACACTATTGTTAGTGCTTCTCTGCTATTCATAGGGTTTTCAGAGGCTGATTGTTTTTTGGGAGTGGGCTTCCGGGGTCCTTCTCCCAAACCTACAGCCCCTGGTATTCCCAGACGGTCTCCCATCCAAGTGCTAATCAGGCCTGACCCTCCTTAGCTTCCAAGATCTGATAGGATCGGACGCCACAGTGTTACGGATGCAGGCGACAAGGAATCTAGGTGGGCCATAAACAGGACTAAGAGGGACCCTGAGCTCAGTGATGCGGGCTTGGAGTCCCGTGGGCACCAGGGAAAGAATAGCTGTGAAGAGAAGCCAAGACCTGCCTTCATGCTCACTCTCTGCAACCTCTGCAAGCATTCCTAGGTGCTCCAGTGGCAGCAGGTGGCACGCAGCCAGGGGGGAGGGGGGCGCTTCTGTGGAGCCACTCGCACTACTGCCCCTTCTGCCCCAGCCCCATTTCTGCATCTTTCCTTTTCTTTCTTTCATTGAAGGAACATTCAGAGGTCTCAATCCAGCAGTGCTAAATCACATTGCTAAGGAATATCCCCGGAGGCGTCCAACCAAGTCGCAAGGTCTGGGCGGCTGCGACCACGCTCTCCAGCCACACCACCACCCCGCCCAAATTCTGGGTCTAGAACTCCTTGATGAAGTCCTAGCGACACCTAGTGGACAGATCTAGAAAGTGCAGCGTGGCCACACCCTGCGTCCTGGATACGAGCGGGATCTGATTTCAAGCAAATAAGAAAATGAAAATGTATGAACTTCAGGGAAAATGAGGAGGTTAGTTAGCCCCAAAGCACCAATCCTGTACTCGGATGCCCCTCTTACAGTGGCTGTAATAGTGTCAGTCAAACGCTAGCCAAGGAAGGAGTAGGCAGACAGAGGCAGAAAAGAGGATGCTCCTGCAGCTTGTTGGATCTTCTGGGCAGAGGCTGAAGCCTGAGCAGAAATAACATTTGTAAAGCACCTATTGTGTGCCATGCTGGGGCCGCATACTTCCTACATATTCATCTCTTCATTTTCTCCTCTATAGGTAGAGGCAGCTAATCAAGAAACAAGTGCAAGGTCACATAACTCCTAAATGCAGAGCAGAGACTTGAACCCAGGGAGCCTTAGCCAGATTCTAGGGATTGAATAGCAAAGCTATAAACACATGAACAGCAGTCACACAAAAACAATCACACCCGAAGCCACTGTAAACAAGACACTGCCCCCAGACTCCTGCTCCAAACTGTTGTTGTTGTTAGGTGCCATCCAGTCAGGTCCCACTCATAGCATGTACAACAGAATGAAACACTCTTCAATGTTGTGCCAGGCACACAATCTTTTTTATATTTAAGCCCATTGTTGCAGACACTGTGTCAATCCATCTAGTTAAGGGTCTTCCTTTCTCTTTTTCTTTCTTTTTTTTTTTTTTTTTTTTTTTTTTTTTTTTTTTTTTTTTTGTTGACCCACCCCTCTCCCAAACATGATGCCCTTCTCCAAAATACATTAAGACACAGTCTAGCCATCCTTGCTTCCAAGGAGCACTCTGGTTGCACTTCTTCTGGGACAGATCTGTTGGTTCTTCTGGCAGCCCATGATATATTCAATATTGGTCTCTAGCACCATAATTCAAAAACATCAATTCCTCTTCTGTCTCCCTTATTCAATGCCCAGCTTTTGCAAGCACATGATGCAACTGAAAAATACCATGGCATGAGTCAGGCACACCTTCTTTTTCAATGTGATGTCTTGTCTTTTCAACACTTTAAAGAGGTCTTTTGCAGAAGCTTTTCCCAATGCAATGTGTCTTTTGATTTCTTGACTGCTGCTTCCATGGGTGTTAATTGTAGAATGAAGTAAAGCAAAATATTGGACAACCTCAATCTTTTCTCCGTTTATCATGAAGTTGCTTATTGACTCAGTTGTAAGCATTTTTGTTTTGTTGATGTTGAGGCACAATCCATACTGAAGGCTGTGTTTTTTGATCTTCATCAGTAAATGCTTCAAATCCTCTTCACTTTCAGCAAGCAACGTGTCATCTGCATAACACAGGTTGGTAATGAGTCTTCCTCCAATCCTGATGCCACGTTCTTCTTCATAAAGTCCAGTTTCTCAGATTATTTGCTCAGCATAGAGATTGAAGAGGTACAGCGAAAGGACACAGCCCTGACACACACCTTTCTTGACTTTAAGCCAGGCAGTGTTTCCTTGCTCTGTTTGAATGATTGCCTGTTGATCTATGTACAGATTCCTCATGAGGACGATTAAGTGCTCCAAACAGTGCAGGTTCAAAACTTGTATGCGTTAGCAATTTGGGACTCAGAACCTGAAAAAACCCGTAAAAATGGGCTGATCCTTGACTTTCCAGGTGGTGGGCTTCTTTCTTCATCTCATGGCCCCAGAAGTGAGAGAGGCAGTTCAGGGTTCCCCTGCTGCCATGGCTACAGCCCATTTGTCCTGGACTAGGAAGGTTTGCCTGTAGCCAGCCCTGTGGCATTCAATCCCATCAGATCTTGAAAGCTAAGCAGGGTCTGACCTGGTTAGTAATTGGATGGGAAACCGCTTGGGAACACCAGGTGCTGTAGGCTTGGGAGACGGACCAGCAACCAACTCCCAAAAATCAATCCGCCACTGAAAACCCTATGAACAGCAGAGAAGCACTGACAGTTGTGTTTCACCTGTTGTAGGTAGGGTAGGTATGAGTCGGATATCAACTCAACGGCACCTAACAACAACAACGGGAAGGCTTAGCTCCTCAGGCAGATGCCTGCATCCTGGGATGGGACTTCACATTTTGGGGGTAATAATAAAATCCAATTTCTTAGTCCATCGCCTCCTCCCCAGACAGGACTTAGCATCATGAAATCCAAACATTCTAGGAAGAAGGTCAAGGTCAAGGAAACTCCAGGAGGAGCCTCTCCCTCCCCCAGCAGCCAGCCTCCCTAAGACCTTGAGAGGTTCCCCAGGACCTCCACTCCTTCACCTGTAAAATGGGAAGTGGCTGGTCCTGCGTGTAAAGCTGTTGGCTCCGTGACTGGCATTTAGCTAGTGCTTAGTATTGCTTTACTTCTCCCCTGAAAAATGCAAAGTGCCATCTATAGACTCAGATGACTCTCTCTCTCCCATTTTAAAGAAAGGCATGCATTTAGAGACATCATGTTATATTTTGGAAAACAAAACACAACTGTGCAAGCCCAATGATTAAATGAACTTTGATTATCTGCCTCCATGCCAGGGAACAATAGGGCAAAGGGTAAAGACACATGCCTTGTCTGAATGGTCTCTATTCATCAACCCCTACTCCATGCAGGAATGCAGACTCAGTGTTGCCAGACCTTTTCATTTGCTGTTGTTGTGAGGTGCCATGGAGTAGGTTCTCATACAGTTTTCAATACAATAGCTGATTGTTTCATGATTGCTTTGGGAGTGGATTGCCATGTCCTTCTCCCATTTTTTAGATGCTGGGGATTGAACCAAGGCTTCAGAGAGTGCAGAGAAGCACTCTACCGCATTAAACCCCAGCTCAGATCTTTTAATAGCTTTGAACAAACGTAGTGTTTTGCAGAAAAATCTTCTCACAGCTTAAACGTTGATTCCATTTGTTTGAAAATTCAAGTTACCAAGCTAGCCAGGTCTGCCTAGAGCCTCGTGTGTGTGTGCCACACACAGCTCTTGCATATGCTCAGTTAATGGTTTTGTCAAATTGAATTGTCAGGTGAGATTTTGAAGGGATTCCTGTTCTGTTCTTGCCCTTCCTTCAAGACTCAGTAAAAGACTGTCTTCTGCCATGAGACCCCTGGTGTCATAATGGATCTTGTACAGCAGGCCCCCCATCTGCCTCAATGGACTGCAGTTGTTGGGGAACTTTCCCTGGCTGTGGTCCTGTGTTCCCTGTAGAAGAGCACCCCTCCAGGGTAAGGGCGGCGTTTCCCTTTGTATCCGCAACCCCCAACTCTAGACTCTATCAATGTTGGCTATTGCTAGTAGCCCTCCCTGGACACTGAGCACCTCAGATTCTAATGGCTCTAGCCATAGAGGTGGATCTTTCTCCTTGGAACCAGCAAAGGCATGAAGGCAGTGCTAGTGATGCCAGATCATTATACTTTTCAGTGGATTACATTTTCTTACAGGGATCTCACACTGGTCATTAGAAATGTTGGGATTACATTCTCATATTCATTCTCTCTCTCCCTCCCCCCCTCCCCCCCTTCCTCCCTCCTCTTCCCCACCCCATAAACATTTGTGACAGTGCATTGGACTGTTAAATCCAAAGTAACCATCTTTGGAAAGACTAGCTATTGACAGAGCTTGCTAGCTCAGCTCCTAATCTAATGAACAGTCATGATGAATGTCTTAGTTTGGTTTCCCTAACAGCAGCTTCAGAGACAAAAGTTTGGCTGCAAGCCATTTATGTGCAAGTTGATGCCACAAAGGCCCAGTAAGGGACTGGCAAAGGGAGACACAGAAGGGGAAACCAAGAAAAGGGTTTTAATGAATGATGTGTGGCTTGCCCACTGCGATGTCTGTTACCCCTATGAGCAACTGGAGCTTAGTCTCACTGGGACCCTCCAAACGTTCTGCTGAGGAGTGAAGAAGCTGGGCTGTTTGTCACTCTCGTTGGTTAAGGGTCATCCATGAAATATTGACTCTCCAGTACTTTGGGCAGAGCTTGAGAACATCCTCTGCTGGGGGGTGGGAAGTCTGCAGAAAAAGAAGGGATGCAGGAACATCCACAGCTGACTTCCAGGGTGGCTGAGCAAAAATAGGCAGACCACTTCAGAATTTGCTGCAAAGTGCTGCCTCAAGAAAACCCAAAACAATGACAGAAGCCCATCTTTACACTTTGAGAATAAAACTTTCAAAGCATCTCTGCTGGCTCAGTTGCTTTTCCCAACCCTTCCTGTAACAGATGTTTGTTGTTGTTGCCAGATGCCGTCAAGTTGAGTCTGATTCATAGTAACCCTACGGATAACAGAATAAAACACTTCCCAATACTGTACCATGCCCAGCACTATGTCAGTGTGTCTCTGCTATTCATAGGGTTTTCAATGGCTGTTTCAGGGTTTTTCCAGGAGTGGGCTGCAAGGTCCTTCTCCTATTTTTGTGGTGCTGAGGATCAAACCCAGGGCCTCAGAGAACACAGAGCAGCACTCTATCAACTGAGTTAAACCCCAGCCCATGACAGATGTAGGGTCCTTATTTTTAGCCCCAATTTACAAAGAGAGAAAGCCAGTGTATGCCCGAAGTAAGATAACCAATTACTAACTCTACTTTGTAGACTTGGTGAACATCATACTGTCAAAGACCTGGCTGGAAAGTTACTTTAAATAGCAAAGCATTTAGTCTTTTAAAATGATTTTATAATTTTTCCAGGTGATTTCTTTTCAGCTTTCAGGAATGCACCTCCTGGGTGAAGCTCTGTCTTTGAGGATGTAGCCTGGCTGCAGTAACCCCATATTCAGGGCTCACCATACCCAGGCCCCTCATGGTACCCTAAGACCCAAATTCCCTTTCTGACAATTACTCTTATAGCCTTATCATTTTACCATTGTGTAAAATTATTTTCTGGGTGCTGACAAGATTTTATGGTTAATAAAACTGAATTAAAATAGCAACCGCAGACACATTTAAGCTGACCGCCTCCCCTGCCGCTGGGACCAATAGATTACAGAAGCATAATGAATTTTCAGAGAGAAGCACCCAGATGCAAGGTTGTTAGCAACAAAAGCTAAATTTTATCCTGCCCAAAGACAACCATTGTGCTCCACTGCCCATTTTAAACAGACTTTCCAAATTCATCCTCTGGCTCAGCGCCTGCAGTGAGAGGCAACTCCTAGGGGAAGAAATTAAAGAGGCTAGAAGCCGCCTGCAAAATAGACGCTGAAAAACTTCTTGATCCAGAGATGGAAACAAACTTTCTGTAAAAGGGGACTGGCAGTGGGTGGCTTAGCTTAAAGCATCCTATAGCAGAGGCCCTGTTCATACCATTGCCATCCCAAAGTTGCAGGTTTGGAAGTGATTTGTTTGGTGCCTTGGAGGGGAGGGATATCTCCTTACTGCTGACAGAGGCTCCCAGACAGCGGCCAACATTGTGTGGGAGGAGAGGGCAGAAGGGCCTCTTCTTCCTTTCGCAAGAAAAGGTGAGTGAGTTTTCCATTCCAGGGACACAGTGGGAGACTTCATACAAACCCAGCTAAAGCCTGCTTTGTGTTCAACACCTCCCAAATAAGTGCCATCTCCAGATTCCATTTCAGTGTTACCTGTTTTCTCTCCCAGACATGGACCCACCAGAGAAGCTGAGTGCCTAACGTCACACCACAGATCCAGTTCAAAAACTAGCCACACTGCTTGCCAACAGCACACCGCCTTGAGAAATTGCTGACAGTTTCCCTTTAGGGTAGTTGAGGACCATCACTGAGTGATCCACATGGCACTTAGCACATGCAACGTTAAAAATATTGTCATATGCTCTTTCTGAGTTTTTGGCTCTGCACCATAGCATATGCAATGAATAGTAATATAGTGTAGCCATTTTCAACCTCAGGGGCTCCCCTGCTGCTCAACTCTGTACAAGAGCACAGTCTAAGAGGTCTCCTACCAAATCCTTTACTTACATTCTTACATTCTTAACCCCCATCCTGAGGCAACATATTGCTTTTCCCCCTGTTAGAGCCTCCATCCTTCGGCCGTTGGTCCCAGAATGAAGGCAGAGTTTGCAAAACTCAGGAAGAACTGTGTTCCAATCATCAAGAACAAATTTGTGCTCTGCCTTGGCACAGGCCTTCAGCAAACATCTTCACCCACTTCAGCACTCATAGTACCTACCCCAGAGGAGAGGAATGGCACATGGAGGGTGCTTAGCATGGTACTTAAAGTAGAGCCCAAATAAGTCCTAGCTATGGGCAGATCTAGCACATTGTTTCAGCAGAGCCAATGGACTCCCTTATGTACTCCCACATCATTATGAAATGTGCCCCACTCAACACAGAACTCATGGATGGTCTCTACTTCATTGATGGGAGCTGGATCGTTTTGCTAACTTGTTCGTGGTCCCCTTTGGCCGATATCCATTGGACTGAAAATGTAGCTTGTGGTCTAGATCCTGTAAAGATTTGGTGTGAGCATGGTCAGCTTTCTCTCCTGCAAAATTTAGGGCAGGATACTAGTGACACCTAATTTTCCTAACAAAGTTAAATTTTCTATCCCGTGACTTTCTTTTTGATACTGGAGGGTTGAACCCTGGGCATCACACATGCTAAGCTATTGTTCTTCCACTGAGCTGCACCCCAGCCCCTTTTATTTTTTATTTTGAGACACAGGGTCTTGCTAAGTCATGCAAGCTGTCTCTGGCCTTGTACTTGAAATCTTCTTGCCTCCCAAGTAGCTGGAAATACAGGTGTGCACCATGGTGCTCAGCTGTCCTGTGACCAAAAAAAACAAACAAACAAAAAAAAACAAAAACCTCCTAAAATGTCCTTCTGGCTCAAGAGAAACTGTCCCTCCAGGGTTAGCCTGTTCTTAAGAGACAGTGAAGCCTCAGCCTGGAGCCTACCTAGATGTACTCACTCACTAGCCTAGAGCCAGACCTCCTCAGTCTTCCCAACCACACACACCTCAAATCCAGACTGAGCCACAGGGACAGCTGCTCACCATCTCATCCACCCCAGCAGGCAGTCCTCCTCCGCCTTGATCATCCCAGGACAAGTGCCAGGCAGCTAGGGTCACCCCTGTGCCTTAGATCCTGCCGGCTATGCAAGCTAGTCAGTGCTAAGCTGCCTTGCCTTCCCCATGGGAAGTCCCCTCAGGGCTCTGAACCAAACCTAGGCCATGGCCCCAACCATGCCGGTGCCCTTCCTATGTGACCCTACACAGTGTGTTAGTGCCTCCTGTCTCTAGGACCGGCGAGTGTGATAAACTTTGTTTTCCTGAGCCTCTCCCCATCTACTCTTGGGTCTGGAAAGAATTTGTTCCAATCACTCCATGTCATAGGTGGCTTTCACCCTGGGACAAGCCCGACAGTGGCCAGCACTGGCTTTCTTTGACATGGAGGTGGCACAGTCAGAACTCAGAGGCTGACTCAGGTGCCCATGGTAAAGATCATCCATGGTTCTCATTACAGACTTGCTTCAAGTCTCCATTCCTGCTGAACCTCTGGCCCCTGTGGACTGCCTTTGGGCTCCTGGAAGGGGCACCTCAGACTTGTCCCTCCATGCCTCTTTTTCCAAGGCTGCTGGCAAGATGGCAAGACAGAAATAGCCCAGAGGTCAAGAGACTTGATCCACACGGTTTGTTGTACCAACATAAAAATTGTGTACTTTTGCAAAATAAACAAAAAATGAAAATACAAATTTGAGATACAACTGTAAATGAAAAGAAAAAAAATCAGAGGATCTAGCACCACCACCAGAGCTGTGTGGCAGGGAAGGGAGGAGAGAAAGAGGTAGAGAAGGGAGGAGTCTGAGGGTGGAGAGAGATGGGACAACAAGGGTGCGGAAACTGAGGAGGAGGCATCATCTCAGAAAGAGGCCAGTGGTGGTGAGGAACCAGACACTGTGGGCTGGATTCAGAAGATGCCCTGGTATTTATTATGGAGTGAGGTTATTTTCCTAGCTTGGCATGTAGAAGATTACAAAAGGTTAGAAGAGAATAAGGAAGGACTAAAATTAATGAGTAGGCTAAACATCCAGCAATGAGGCTTCAAAATTAATATCCACTTAAAGACCCAAGTGGCTGAAGAAGTTGGAATTTGACTGTGATGAGAGGAAGGTAACACTTGGTGGCAGCAAAGAGCTGCTGATGCCAAAGAGAAGGAACGTGCCAAAGAGCGAGGGCAGAGACACAGCAACATCCCAGAGGAAATTAGCGGAGGCAGAGAGCAGGTTGAGGTTCAGAGGCTGGCTGGAGATGGGACAGGCCTTGCACATCAGTTTTACAGCCATGTCCAGCACCCAAAGGGCAGGGACATCACCATCAGGTACACGTTTACCACTGTTTCCAGAGAACACATGCCTAGGGCAGGCTGTACCTGAGTGCTTTTAGAAGATCTGCAAAATATCTGTTCTGTCCTAGAAGAAACACTTTTTAAATGGTTTTTATTAGCAAGTTTTAGTTGTTATTGTTGTTGTTGTTAGGTGCCATCGAGTCAGTATCTGACTCATAGCGACCCTCATAGGGTTTTCAATGGCTGACTGTTTCGGGATTGCCTTGGGAGTGGATTGCCAGGTCCTTCTCCCATTTTTGCGGTGCTGGGAATTGAACTTGGGACCTTAGAGACTACAGCGCAGCGCTCTACCAACTGAGCTAAATCCCAGCCCCAAGTTTTAGTTAATATACAAATTAATGGGCTTCATTATGCATTTCCATAAACACATTACTGAACATTGCTCATGTTCACCTCCCCCATTACCCCCTCGACACCCTCCCTCCATCTGTTCCCCTTCCCCCCAACAGTGGAGCCCCTTCTGCTTGCATGCCTTGTTTATGTGTTTTATTTGTTTGTATATATAGATATAGGTATATGCATGTATTTATATATCATGTTGTTGCTGTTATATGTCACATATATATATATACAAATCCAGATTTTGCCTTTGAGAGCAAAATACATTTTTTTCTTCCCAAGACATATTTTTATTTGTCGAAAAAGAGATTATTTTGTTGGGTTGTTGTTGTTGTTGTTGTTGTTGTTGTTGTTTGTATTGTTTTGGTTTGGTTTTTTGTAGTACTTGGGAGTTTGAACCAGGGCCTCACACTTACTTTGCAGATGCTCTACCACTCGGCTGCACCCCTAGCCCATTTTTAATTTTTTATCTTGAAATAGGGTCTAAGAGGTGCAGGCTGTCTTTGGCCTCAAACCTGCAATCCTACTGTCTTCACCTCCTTAGTCCCTGGAATTACAGGTATGAGCCATGATGCACAGGTAAACTAATAATTTTCTGAGTAACTAATATAAACTTGGGTTGGGATTAAGCTCAATTGGTAGAATGCCGCTCTACAGTCTCTTGAGGTCCTGGGTTTGATTCCCAGCACTGCAAAAATGGGAGAGGGACGTGGCAATCTACTCCAGAGGCAATCCTGAAATAATCAGCCATTAAAAGCCCTACGAGGATCACTATGAGTCGGACATGACTCGATGGCATCTAACAACAACAATATAAACTTGAAAGAAAGATGTGGCAGTCCACTTCTGCAAACAATCCCGAAACAATTAGCCATTGAAAACCCTACAATTATCACTGTGAGTCGGACCCAACTTGATGGCACCTAACAACAACAATATAAACTAGTAGGAAAAGAAACACTTCAGTGCACCCTTTATAAACCTAAATATTTAAAAATATGAGCATCCCCAGCACCACAGAAAAACATTTACGACAGAGAAGCACCAAGCTTAAAGGAATCTTTACAGAAACCCAAAGACTATCTCCGTGATGTGACTACTTAGTAAATAAAAGGAGAGCATTATCTCCAAATGCTTCATCAAACCTGCAAAGATATAGGCCAATAAAATTATGAACTATGGGCTCATAAATTTATGTCAGAGTATATCTTTAAGCATTTAATCAAGTTCTATGTAAACCAAACATGAAATATACAACGAATTATGTAGGGAACTTACAAATCCAAGACATGAAGAATAGGTTCATTTTTTTCAGTTTATTAAAACAAAACTACATTCTGTGCTGCTCACATTATTAGCCATAAAAATCAATCAACACTTCCCAGTAAGTTTCACTCACAAAATCATACAGTATTATTTTACAATACTTTATAGCAATTTAACATTTCTTTGTACAACAGGCAAATAGTTTATAACACTTTCCATAGAGACATTTAGCCCTTTAACTGTTTCAAAGCAATCATTAGTTATACTAAAATGCCAGATGGCATCTCTCAAGCTCCTAAAAAGTGTTTTAAAAAATAGATTTACATCCCATAGTAAATTCATAAACTTCAATGTTATGTCTTATCATTGCTAAACACTAGATCTATGGGTAAAAATCTGCATTCAATTGTTCAATGTTTTCTTCTAGATCTGAATTAAAACCTTAATTATTGACCCCAATGAATCCTTGAATTAATTCTGCTACTTTCAGTAAAAAAGCCCAGGGCATTGACAGCTGATCTATCCATCAAAGGAAAGTGCTCCAGTCTCCAATATTGCAGTTTTCTGTGCACTTTCCTTCCAGGGGAGGAAATATGTATCCATTCAATGCATCATTTGATTGTACAAAGTGCATGCAAATTCTGCCTCAGTGCTATCTATTCAGTACTGTTTAGCCTAAGAACTCCCTAATGTAGTGTTTCCCAAAATGTTTTCCATGGGATACTAGTGAGAGGTTCAGAGGTGTCCCAAAGGGAAAAAAAGGCCCTGAGGTCAACACAGTTTGGGAAATGCTGGCTTAGTAGAGGCCTTTCACTGCTGGATGCTGAGTCCTTACAGTGCTAAAGTACACTGGGAGTTCCGTGTGCAAACTCAGTTTGCCAGCAATGCTTGCTACCAAACCCTGATGCACATCACCCAGAGTACTTGCGTCACGTGGCGCACTGTGGGCAAAGCGTTCCCCTCCAGGCTGCAAGAAACTCCAAGGGCTGAGATTCCATTTATTGCCATCCTGGATGTATTTTCTCCACTCATCCTCGTGACTTCGCAAGACTTAGCAGATCTGACAAAGACATACTGCCTTCTTGGTTTCTAGGTCTACACACTTGCACTCATTTTTGTCTTTGCTTTTCTTAGAATTTTAAGAGCAAAAACTTCTCCTTTCCCTCTTCTGAATTACTCAGGACATTCTCATTTTAAAAACAGAGTACAGTTTCATATTGCTTAGTACTGGGGTTTATTTTTTTTAACTTCATTCACAGTCTTCCCCTGAAGGGCATGCATTTCAGTTTTACAGAAATGCAAGAGAGTAAACTGTAATAAATTATTTACAAGCACCTAGTTTGTTTACACAGAAGCCACTCTTGGGAAACAATGAGAATGTATCTATTAGCAAAACAGTGTTATCTGCAAGCCTTATTATGGTGTCCCCTCCCCCTGTAATGAGGCACTGAAAGATGAGTTGTGCTGAAATGAACTCCAGGGTCAGCTTGTCTGGATGAGCATAACTTTGGTTGAGATTTTTCTTCCTTAAAGAAGGTTTTCAAAGCACCAGTTAATTGCAAAAAGCGTGCTGATTTATCCTCACAGTGAGTTTCATGGTGCAAGAGCTAGAGAATTGCATTTCCCAAAGCATCTGATTGAATTTCTTGAAAACAAACCAAGAGGGAAAATAAAACAAGAGAAGCCATAGTTTCTCTGCTCAGGGTAGCCAGGCAGCAGATCTTTGCAGCAGGGGCAGGGAGAGCAGCAATACCCACTGGGAAGTCAGGCAAGACCTTGACTTTCCAGCTGACTGGTGGAGTTTGAGCGATCCTTGATTCATAGCTCAGAGGATGGGAGAAGAGAAAGGCGAGTGAAATGCTTGGTTCCCCAAATAAGGTACAACTGAGAGAATACACTGGACTCCTAGTATCCCCCAAGTACAATGAAGAGAAGCATTCTCCTACTCTAGTTAGAAAAACGGAAGGCTAAAAAGAGAGTATCTCACTCCACACCATGGCCATTACAACTGACAGTGACTTAATGGTCCATGAGCTCTGACAATAATAAAGAAAAAAGGTATTATATGGGTAGAATTTGAGAAGAGTGGAAGAGGATCACAACTGCATAGCATTATTGCTATGAGTTTCAAACAAGGTATTTCACACATGTGGAATACCAATCAGCATCTCTCTCCCTCTCCCAAAACACATACTGTTCATGAGAAACTGTGTTTAAAATCCAAGCTCAGGAAAGTATAAACTTCATCTTCAATATTATTATTATTTTTTTTTGGTAGTACTTGGGAGTTGAACCCAGAGCCTCACACATACTTCTGTGAGTGCTCTAGCACTGGGCTGCACCCCCAGCCCATTTTTTATTTTTTAATTTGAGTCAGGGTCTTGCTAAATTACACAGGTTGCCTCTGGCCTCAAACTCATGATCATCCTGTCTCAGACTCCTGAGTCGCTGGGATTACAGACATGCACCACCGTGCCCAGCAATCTTCAACATTTTTACCCTAAATTCAAAAAATCTATGCAACATTCATCAGAAAAAATTTCTGGTTCCATAATATTGTGGAGATAAGAGACAGTAAATTGTTAGAAAAAGAATTTAACATTACATGATCATTAAGAAATCATCACAATTACCACAATTAACTAACGATTATGCTCCCTACTCACAAAAAGGCACCTACCCATTATAAACAGACAATTTTTCACAATTATTTGCCTCAATGTGGCATTGGGATTTGGGCAAATAACCCATATAAATTTCAGGAAAACCATGGTTTTATCTCAAAGGTAAAAATCCATAAAGGTTTCCGACCTTACGACTCAATAGCTACACTGAACGTACTGCACAGGTTGTGCATTGCACAACTTGAGTAAGCACTAGCCACCCAGAGTGGGGTGCGGTGTACAATTTGTGTGCAATACCTGAAAGCCCTGGGTCAACTGTTACCAGAGCACCATACATTAACAGTCGGACCAGCTGACATAATCAACTTAGTACAGTTGCTCTTCGGATAGAGGATTCCTAAGAAACATCTGTACCTATGAGAGGCAGGTACCTGCCACCCAAGGGGTGTGACAAGGTACGGATATAAAATAAGAGTTTCAAAACACTTGCTCATTATTTAAAACTCGATGGCACGTTATCATATAAGCAAAAGGTTTCAGTGCCAGGTTTCCAGCCAAGTGTACCTTGAATTTTGCCAGCCAGATTTACACACTGGTCTTTGCTACTTGATCACAATATCTTAATTTCTGGCCTAACTAATATTGTCTATTTCTGTGCAGCTCTTAAAATACTTCTGAAGGTGACTGCAAAGGGCAGCGCAGTGATACCTGGGCATAAGGTACCTCAGCCCGTTCACCTGTAAAGCACTTTGGGATGAAAGGGGTCCACGTAAAATGTTGCTGCTATTGACAAAAACAAGCCTGAAAAGGAGCGAACAGATGGCCCAATTACACTTAAAGGAAGCAATGACAATTAATCAAAAAATAGACCAGTGAATTACTCACAGCATGATACATACAAGAGTCAGTTCTAGAACAACTATGCTTCTGTGTCTATCACAGTAATTAGTCCTTAAAAGTTGTACTTAAAATGTGAATCTTTAATAAACTCCAAAATAACTTATTGAGACTTCCCCTAGTAACCTACTGATTATGAGTTGCAAATGGAGGCTGAGGGCTGCTGCGTCTGAGCTGGGAAGAGCACAGGTCCACAGAGGGCAGAAGGCACTTGTCTTCCAGGAGGTCACCCCAGGGCCGGGCAGGTCTGGCCACATGACAGCACCTGCCACTCTCAGGATGGGCTGGCGCCTACGAGGGATTCATCTCCAGCCCTTCGCTTGCCAGAGGTGTTGCAAGTGACTTACAGCACCACAAAACTCAGGATATATTCTAGGAGTTTCTGCCGGTTGCACTGAGGTAGGAAAGTGCTGCTCAGTTCTAAAACAGATACCCTCTTTTGCTTGGTCTCTTTGAAAACCTGAAGAGAAAGTTCAAAGTAAATTAAAGACCAAGAAGAAAAGAAAAGGAAACAGGACATTTCACCCACACTTGACCTGTGTCCTAGACCCCAAAGGGCAGGAAAAATAGATAAAATCATTTGCTGCTTCACGTGAACGTGGATGTGGAGGTGTGTGGGTACGCAGCAGGAGGCTGTGGGTGCAGGTGTGGGGTTTCCCGGGGGGAGCTGGACCTGTGCGCTAATCTTCAAATTTTGTTATAATAAAGTCACAAGTAGCTCCTTAGAAAAAGCCATTAGCAGCACCAATGGAGCCCATGTTCTACATGACACCTAAGGAAACTGGTAACAATACTAGAAAAATATAAAATAACCACAAGTCCGATGAAATAATTAATAGCTGAAGTTGCAGTGGCATCTTGAAACCTACCACTGCCGGTTACATGTAAACAAATTGGGAATGAATATGAAACCAGCAAAATTCTGGAACATTCCAATAAATATGTGCTGCTGGCCTCATGTTCAACATGTCCCCCCAATCTTTGTCCCCAGAAGTGTGTTCCCAATTAACCCAGCGGAAACTCCTCCCCTTAGGTCTCACCGCCACCATACAGGCAGCACCAACAGACGAGATCTAAAGAGAACAAAGCCGACACATGCTTTTGTGGACACCTACCCCGATATCCTTAAACATTTTCACAGCGTTCTTCACAAGACAGTAGGTAGCGCTCTCGGCTGCAGAGAAACAACAAGATCCTGTCAGCACTTAGGCCTAAAACACAAGAACTCCCAAAGTGGGGGGCTATGAGGAGGGTGACAGCAAGTCCCCAGACTGGGGCAAGCGCCACTTCCACTGCTGGCTCCAGCAGTCTCCTACAAATATGCTCTCTCCTCTCCTCTCCTCTCCGCTCTTCCCCTCCCCTCCCCTCTCCTCTCCTGTCCTTTCCCTCTCCCACTCCCTTCCTTCCTTTTTGTTAGTTTGCTTGTTTTTTGGTTTGTGTTGTTTTGTTTGTAGTACCAGAACTTGAACCCAGGGCCTCACAGATGCTAGGAAGGTGCTCCACCATGGAGCTGCACCCCAGCCCCTTTTTATTTTGTACTCTGAGATGGGGTTTCAGTGAGTTGTGCAGACTGCCTCTGGCCTCAAACTTGCAATCCTCCTGCCTCAGCCTCCTAAATCACTGGGATTACGGTCTTGTGTCACTATGTCTGGCTTGATTTGCTGTTTCTTTAAACCTATTCTGTTATCTAAGGGGCGAACAAGAGGGAGAAAGAAGAGGAGGGAGAAAGGAATAGAGGAAGGGGGCACACCCAAAGCATCCCTGCCATAGGAGCTTTGTGAGAATCAAATAGACAGTAGGTAAAAAGTCTTTTAAACTATGTGATGATGCATACATGGCTCCTACACCTGTGGGCCCAGAAAGAGCCCAAGTGCACATACTTCAGAAAACAAGAATTCTGAGCCCAAGTTTGCCCACTGACTAGCCACAGGACCTAGGACAGTTTCCTCATCGATGAGGTGAAGTGATTGGATTAGATTATCACTACATCTCTTCTAGCACTGAAATTCATTTTATTCCTACACATAGGCCATAGATACAAGCACAGATGGCCCCCACGGCTGTGTACAAATGTGTTCAGAGCAGCACAATGCAAAGTCACTCTAGACTGTAAATAATCCAAATATCCATTGATGGCAGAATGAATAAAATGTGGTAAATACTTATACAGTGGAACACTACACAGCAATGACAAATTAAATTACATGCAACATGTATGAATCTCACAAATAACATTAAGTGAAATAGAGCCAGACATAAAAGTATATAAATGGTGCTGGGGACATGGCTCAGTGATAGAATGTTCGCTTCACAGGCGCTAGGCTCTGGGTTCAATCCCCAGCACAGCAAAATATAAAAAATAGAAATAAAATAAAAAAGAGAGTACCTAACTGTATCATTTAGTTATATAACATACTGAAGCAGATAATAGTAATAATCTATAGAGTTAGAAGCCAGGATTTTAAATTTTTTCTCAATTTTTGACGATTAGCAGATTTATATAATGATAATTTTAAAAACATAGTTTTTAAAAGAAGGCAAAACAGTAACTGAGCATACCATATACTGCGACATTCCTTTCTGTTCTGGTTATCAGGTATTTGTGCAGCTTTTGCAGATACTCAGGCTCCGGCACAGGACCACAGAAGTTGTGGATGAAGACCGCAGCAGAGCTGTAGGCCTCCAGTAGGGGCCCAAGGAGCCTCTGTAAGAAGGTGATGAACTGCTGGTGCTCCTTGGCCTGGCTCACCTAAGAGTGCAAGAGCAGGAAGTGAATCACAGGAGAGGGGCAGAAACAATGCTAGCTGCCAAGGACTTTGGGTGGAGAAGGGGAAATTTGTGAGGATGGTCTTGTACAACAGCACTATACAAGAGCCTACCTATGGCTTCTACAGAGAATCTCCCTAGCCATTAGGGAAATGCAAACTAAAACAACTCTGAGATTTCACCTTACTCCAGGAAGAATGGCCAAGATCAATAAAACAAATAACTACAAATCCCGGCGAGGTTGTGGAGAAAAGGGAACCCTCTTACACTGTTGGTGGGGCTGTAAATTGGTTCAACCACTTCGGAAATCAATATGGAGGTATCTCAGAAAACTAAAAATAGATCTGCCATTTGCCCCAGCTATACCACTGCTGGGAATATACCCAGAGCAGATGAGTCATTATACCACAGAGACACCTGCATCTCCATATTCAATGCAACACTTTTCACAATAGAAAGGATATGGAATCAACCAAAGTGCCCATCAAGAGAAAAATGGATAAAAAAGTTATGGTACATATACACAATGGAATACTACTCAGCAATTTAAAAAATGAAATAATGTTATTTGCAGCAAAATGGATGGAACCGGAGAACATCATCTTAAGTGAACAAGCCCCAAAAGAGAAATAGTATATGCTCTCACTCATATGTGAGAGCTGAATCAAACTTAAAGGAAGGAAAAAATCCTATACATAAATTGAAATATAATAAAAAGCTCAATTAAACTTAATGTAGACGGGATAATTTAAGGAGTGGAAAAGGAGGAGGGAGGGATCTAGGAGAGGGAAGCAATGATTAGAGAAAAGGGAGAGGGAAGAGGGTCAGTGAGGAGGGATGAAGGGGGAGAGGTCAATCTCAATGTAAATAGCACAACTTTATTAATATGGTGGGGAAAAAAGGGGGAAGATAGAAAAAAAACTATAAGAATAACTAAAATAATAATAATAGCAAATACTAAAGACTGGCAATAATGTAAACAGACTAGATCACTCATCTAAATCTGCTGAGAATGTGAAAAGGTAGATCACTATAGAAAAAAGTTTGGGCTTAAAATCTAGATGCATGTATATAGATAAATATTTTCACAAAAAGACATGCAAGTAGAAAGGAAATCATTGGTGGGAAAAGGGGATAGGTGAGGAGGGTCATGAGAGGGTAAGGAGGAAATTATGTAAGCAATGTACAATGAAATGCATATATGGAAATGTCACAATGAAACCCACGTCATAATGAACCCATTACGTTGTACATTAAAAATTTCCAATTAAAAAAAGGAAGAAGCTGGGCACGTTGGCGCATGCCTGTAATCCCAGCAGCTCGGGAGGCAGAGGCAGGAGGATCGCAAGTTTGAGACCAGAGGCAGTCTGCGTAACTTAGCGAGACCTTGTCTCAAAAAGAGTAAAAACTTTGGGTTAGGGGTACAGCTCAGTGGTCCAGCACTTGCAGAGCATGCAAGTGCGAGGCCCTGGGTTCGATCCCCAGTACCACAAAAA
>VMDO01003398.1:103291-144377 GCA_007922755.1 Pedetes capensis | reverse complement strand
CCTTTGTCAAAAATAAGGTGGCTATAGGTGTGTTGAGGTATATCTGGGTCTTCTATTCTGCTCCAGATGTCTTCGGGCCTATTTTTGTGCCAGTACCAAGCTGTTTTTGCAACCACTGCCTTGTAGTAAAGTTTGAAGTCAGGGATTGTGATTCCCCCTGCATTAGATTTGCAGCTTAAAAGGGTTTTGGCTATACGTGAGACCCTATTTCTTTAAAAATAACAAAAAGCACACGTGGTAGCATATAAAACTCTACCATTCAGAAGGAGGCTAATTGTGAGTTTCAAGCAAACCTGGGCCTCCTTTCAATTCTGTCTCAAAAAGTAAATAAATACTAATAATCAAAAATATAAAATAAGCAGGGCTGGTGGTGGTGCATACCTGTAACCTCAGCACTCAGGAACCTGAGGCAGGAGAATCTTGAGTTTGACACCAGCCTGAGCTACAAAGTGAGACCCCGGCTCACAAAATATGGAAAAAAGTAGGGGGAGGTGAGGATATAGTTTATTAGTAGAGTATGTGCTTACCATGCAGTATGACTCTGGGTTCAGTTCTTAGCACCAAAAAAATTAAATAAATAAGTAGGACATAGAAATGGTTCTAAAAATTTACCTTTGAAGAAAGATTTTTTTAATGCCTGTCTTTTGTTGCATCATAAATGTATCTCTGCTCTGTTTTTGGAAAAATTAACATATATGATTTAAATTGGATTATTTTGCAAACAGAACTGTCTGTATTTTCTTTTGTAGGTTCGAGATGTGAGGATGATTTCTGATAGAAATTCAAGACGTTCCAAAGGAATTGCTTATGTGGAATTTGTTGATGTTAGCTCAGTGCCTCTAGCCATAGGATTAACTGGCCAGCGAGTTTTAGGAGTGCCAATCATAGTACAGGCATCACAGGTAATTTTCTTTTCTTGGTTAAGAATATTATTGTTGTAAGATAGGTATGTTAGTGCATGCCTATAATCCTAGCACTAAGAAAGCTGGGGCAGGAGGATTTGCTATGAGTTTAAGCCAACCTGAACAACACAGGAAGTCCTAGGTGAGCCAGGGCTACATAGTAAGACCCTATTTCAACAAAAACAAAGAGAATTTGGTTGGTGATAGTGCTGTGCTGAGAATTCCCATTTGGTGCTGTGCCATTCTTGTCCAGTGCTTTATGTATGTTAATAACCACTTAACACCCTGAGTCAGGTTGTTAGGAGGCATTTTTGGTTTTTACTTCACCATGAATACTCTAATACTTTGGGTTTCAATACCACTGTTATATTTTAGTGGAGGTTCTAGACATGTATTTCACGAAAAAGACTTGGAAAGATGGTCTAGAATTTTGATTTGCAAGGTTTTTTTGTTTTGTTTTTCTCCTCTCGGTACTGGGGATTGAACTTAGGGCCTTGTGCTTGCATGCTTTGCAAGTGCTGTACCACTGAGCTGCTCCCCGAGAAACCTCCCTCCCCGTTTTGGTTTGGTTTGGTTTGGTTTGGTTTTTTTTAGCTCTTTGAGACAAGGTCTCACTAAATTATGCAGACTGCCTGTGGTCTGGAAATTTTCGATCCTCCTGCCTCTGCTTCCCGAGTTGCTGGCATTACAGGTGTGCACCACTGTGCCTGGCGAATGTTTTCCTCGTCACATTGGGTGGTTTGAACACCCATCAGTTCTAGAATTTCTTACAAGTAAAATATTGCAATCTAATTGGAGAATATCTTCTGTTTAAGATAATTTATATTGTATTTTATTTCTACTTGGCTGATACCCCCACAGTAGTTCAGTCTTGTGTTTTTTAAAAAAATGAAATTAGCTGATTGTGGTGGTGCACCCCTCTAATCCCAGGGACTTGGGAGGCTGAGGCAGGAGGATCACATGTTTGAGGCCAGAAGCAGCCTGCGTAACTTAGCAAGACCTGACTAAAAATTTTTTTAAATGTATAAAATGAATGGAGGGTGCAGCTTAGTGTTAGAGCACTTTCAAATCATGCATGAGGCCCAAGGGTCAACATGAGAGTAACACACACACACACACACACAATGAAATTAGTATTCTTATTTTAGTTGTTTTGAAAGGAAAAATTGGAATACCTCACTTTTGATGATACAATGTGAAAACATCTTGGGAAGTAGGGTATGGTAATGCATACTTATAATCCAAGCCACTTGAAAAGCAAGGGAGGAGAATTGCAAGTTTGAGGCCAGAGGAAGCTGTGCAATTCAGCAAGACCCTCTCTTAAGAGAAAACAAAAAATGGCCTGGGGGTGCAGTTCAGTGATAGAATTGCAAAGTATGTGCGAGGCCCTGGGTTCGACCCCATGTACTGCACCCCACTAAAAAAGAAAAAAGAAAAAACTGTCCTTGGGTTATCAGTCCCAATATGTATTGAACAAGCTACTGATTTCTGTCACTAACAATGTAGCTTCTGTTGTTTAAAAAGAAAAAAAAATCTTAGCACATAAAGTGGGCACTGTGGAGACTGACTGTAATCCCACTTACAGCTGAAGAAGAGTCAGAAAGATGGTAAATTGGAGGCCAGAGGTAGGGCTGGGCGATTTAGCAAGACGCTGTCTCAAAAAATACAAAGGTTGGTGGCTATGGTTAAAGCTCAGTGGTAGAACACCTGCCTAGCATGTGTAGGATCCTGGATTTAACCCATCAGTACCACAAAGAAATAAACTCAGCAAATATAGTTAAATATTTTGAGCAATACTAAATAGTGAAATTGGTTGCTTTTCAAACGACTTCACACTGAAGTTACTACATTAGTCCTAATTAACCTAGTTACTTCAGTCTTAAATAATTCTGTAAAGTTGTATACAAGTTTCAAATATGACTTGAACTTTTGCTTTTTATGGCTAACCAAACTCTGTAACGCTAGCCAAATGACTTGCTAGCCTCACTTTTATCATCTTACTGAGAGGGTAATAGGTCCTGTTTTATATTTAGGACTACTTGAGTATCATGCTTATATACTGAATAGGAAAATTATCAGAGCTCGGTTCATTTTTTATGATGGAAGACAAACATAATAGTTGTACATGGATTGTTACTAAGGACTGAGCAGAGCCAAATTAAATGAGGTCTTTGAGTCACATAAATGTAACTTTGTAGAGAAGTACTACTCAGTGTATACCAGTTTTGTTTTGTTTTTGTTTTTACCAGAAAAGGACCTCACGTTAGAATGTATATTGACAACTTGTCTTCTGCTAAGAATGTCTTACATTGGATGAAATAATAGCTAGACTGAAAGAATTGCTTGGTGACATAGTTTGATGAGTATTTTGGCATAACCCCCTTGTTTTATTGCAGACTGGTAACACCTTCTGTAAATAGTCCCCATACTGTACTCTCTGTTAGATTAATATTGAGAATATGTTAATTTTAGTGAATATTGAACATGTTCAGGCATTCCAAAAAATACTTATTTTTCATATTTACCATCTATAGTAGCAGCATACATCTTGAGATGCATGACTTACTGTTTTATGGTCAACTTCATTTTAGATATGAAATACAGTAAAATATGATTGCTTTATATATGACTTAATATGTAAATCTCAAAGCTTATTTTAAATTTATTTTTGTTTCAGTAAAATATTTGTAACATTTGGCATTTCAGCCATTAAGTGTATAATTCAGTATTCATTTAATTCACAGTGTTTTACAGACATCACCAGTATCCATCTCTAGAACTTTCATCATACCAAACAGAAATTACTCATTAAGCCGTAATTCTCTATTCTACCTTCCCCTATTACTTGGTAACCTCTAAACTACTTTCTGTCTCTATGAATTTGCCCATTCTATTGTTAGAGGCTGAGTCAAGTCTGACTCAAAACAACCTTATATACAACAGAATGAAACACTCCCTGACACTGTGCCATGCCCGCCCGGCACTATTTGTCAGTGCTCTGCTATTTCTAGGGTTTTCAATGGCAGATTGTTCTCAAGATTGTTTTAGGAGCGGGCTGGCAGGTCCTCACATTTTTGTGGTGCTGCAAACCAAACCCAGGGCCTCTGAGCAGAACAAGCGCTCTACCAACTGAGCTAAACCCCAGCCCTTGATCATTCTAGCTACCTCATAGAAATGGGTTCAGGGAATATTTATTCCTTTGTGTCTGACTTTACTCAGCATATTTTTCACCTAATCTTTGACCTCAGTTGTCATTGAGCAAAAGTAAACCTAATTTATATTACCACTACATTATGTGGATTTTTGTCTTAATCTGTAGGCAGAAAAAAACAGAGCTGCAGCAATGGCAAATAATTTACAAAAGGGAAGTGCTGGGCCAATGAGGCTTTATGTGGGATCATTACACTTTAACATAACTGAAGATATGCTTCGGGGGATCTTCGAACCTTTTGGAAGGGTAAGTCCGGTTTTTAAAATAAATCTTCATTAAGTTTTGATCCAAACTGGGTGCGGTGGAGCACGCCTGTAATCTCAGCGGCTGGGGAGGCGGAGGCAGGAGGATTGCAAGTTTGAGACCAGAGGCATTCAGTGTAACTTAGCGAGGCCCTATCTCAATAAAAAGTAAAAAAATGGGGCTGAGGGTGAAGCTCAGTGGTCCAGCACTTGCATGCGAGGCCCTGGGTTCATCCCCCAGTACCGCAAAAAAAAAAAAAAAAAGTTTCGATCCAAATATAACTGCATGATAATTTCTGTATATCTGCTTGCTTATCTAAATTACTGTTATAATTATGTTTTTGAGAAGAAGCATTGGGGGGTGACCTAGTGCCTTGTGCATGCTAGGCAAGTGCTCTACCACTGAGCTGCACCTCCAGTTCCTTTTTTGTTTTTTATCTTGTGACAGTGTCTCGTTTTATTGCGTAGGTTGCTTCTGGCCTCAAACTTGGGATCCTCCTGCCCCTCTTCCCAAGTCAGAGTGACTTAAAGGTGTGAGCTACCATGCCCAGTTAAAAGGTTACTCGTAATGTCACAGATTCCTAAGGGACACCAGAATCAGCCATTTAAAAGTCAGCATGAGTAAAAGAAATGTACTGTGTATTTGGAGCAAGAATGTATTTTGTTTTTGTGGGGTTGGAGATTAAACCCCAAGGCCGTAAGCATGCTGTGCAAGTGCTCTACCACTGAGCTTCATCTATAGCCAAAGCTTTTTTTCTATTTTTTTTTTATTTTTTATTTTTTCCTTTATTTTTTAAACCTCTTTTCCTAACTCCCTTCCTGGGCCTCTGCATTTGAAGATTTTGTTTCTTACCAAAATTTTAAGACTACATACACATCTCTACTAAATTGTTGTTGTTAGGTGCCGTCCAGTCGGTATCCGACTCACAGCGACCCTCCTAGGATTTTCAATGCCTGATTGTTTCGGGATTGCCTTGGGAGTGGATTGCCAGGTCCTTCTCCCATTTTTGCGGTGCTGGGAATTGAACTCGGGACCTCAGAGACTGCAGAGTGGCGCTCTACCAACTGAGCCAAATCCCAGCCCTTCTACTAAATTAAGGAAATAATTTATTTCTGTCCATACAATCCTTATTTTATAATAGAGACTTTAGGAATACATGTTAATAATTGGCTATTAGGGTTTAACAGATGAATTGGGTGGTCATGTGTAAGTGTCTTGGTTCCTGGTATACCTGTCCACTGCTAGTTAAACAAATTGCCCTTGAATATGCATTTTATAATTCTTAGTCCCCCACTCAAACTGCTTGGGTTTATTAAATTGCTTGAGTGTCAGTGGTATACGTTAGTGTGGTATTGTGGGTGCTTAATTTAATGGAAATAAAACTTGACAAAGTGGTTTGTCATCAGTAAATAAAATAGCTAAAACCACCAAAAGATGAAATAAATATATTTTATTTTTATTTACTGACATAGTACAATTCATAAACCCACAATTCCATGGCTTTTAGTATATTCAGAGTTGTATAATCATCACTTTGTCCCATGTTGTTTATAGCTATTTCATCTTTTTTTTTTTTTTTTCTCTATCTGTTACAAGAGAATTAATGTTTGGTAGTTTTAGCATAATGGAAAGGAAGCAAAGACTTTTGTTTCTAACTCCCAATTGTATATTACAAAGGGCTTCTGGCTTTCACTGGTTTTTTGGGGGGAGGGCAAAAGATAGTGTTATTTATTTGTTTATTTTTGGATTTTTGAGATAGGGTCTCACTGGAGTGCAGGCTGTCCTGGAACACACGATGTAGAACAGGCTGGGCTCAAACTCATGATGATCTTCCTGAACTCAGGGTCTTGATGCTTGGTAGTCTACACATTCTATCTACACTATAAACTGTTCTTCCAGGTACTTGGATAATCCGATAATCCTACTTTTTTTCCTAACTTGCCACTGGTGAAGCCTTCAAAAGATTTTTTTGGAATGAAGGTTTGTGATAAGTTTTCAGTCGTTTTCAGGGAGAAGAGATTCTAATAAAATTTTTATACCATGTCTCAAGTAATAAAATACTTTTGTGTACTTTTGAGTTAATAATAATTATGCCTTTTCAATTTTAGATCGAAAGTATCCAGCTCATGATGGATAGTGAAACAGGTCGATCTAAGGGATATGGATTTATTACAGTAAGTAATTACCATGATTAACATTATGACATAATTTTCCATCTAAGTAGTATAATTTGTGGGTTACTGATTTCAGGAAGAAGACATAGTATTTTTAAGTGGGTTAAATTAGTTTGTATCTAACCTCCAGCCCCCAACTGGGAGGTTGAACTCTTAGGGTCTTGAGTTCGCTGGGCAAGTGCTATTGAGCTGTACCCCCAGACCTATTTTTATTTTTACTGTTTTTATTTTGAGACAGGGTCTTGCCAATTTTCACAGGCTATCTGTGGCTTTTAACCCACAATGCTCATACCTTAGCCTCCCTAGTCACTGGGCTTATAGACATGAACCACAGCACCTGGCTGCCATTTCTTAATAACCAGTAGATAACCACCAAATCTAAAAATTTATTTAATCATTTTTCTGTTATCCAGTGCTTACTATGGTCAGTTTTTCTTTAGCTGGGACTTCATATAGTTGGTTTTATTTCTGTCTGGGACCTCCTTATGTTATATTCTTAGCAGTTAAAGTGAAGGTCTTTGGGAACTCTGTTTTACTTAAAGCCACTTTTTAAAATCTGTATACACCTCACAACCAAGACCAAGATTGCCTTAGGAAGAATGGTTAACCATAGCATTCCAGTCCTAATTGGATTATGAAGCGTCCTGATTGGATTATGAAGCTTAAACAAGTGTGAACAGATGCCCCCTTGGTTTTGGTGATCACACCTAGAAACTCATGCATGCTAGGCAAAGAGCTCTTACCACTGAGGTACACCTTCAACCCTTGCCTTTACCTTCTTCTTTTTTTTGAGACAGTGACTCGCTGTGTAGCCGAGACTGGCCTGAAGCTCATGATGAAGACCAGGCTAGCCTTGAACTTGTGTTGAACCTCCTGCCTCAGCCTCCCGAGTGTTAGGATTTACAGGCATGTCCCACCAGGCAAGGGTTAGCTGCTGCCTTTAGTTTTAAAAGTAAACTTATTAAAGTAATTTAATGAAACAATCCAAATACATGATAGCAACTTTACAAATAAATGTATGATTTTAAGTTATACTTCACCTTTTAATGCCCTGGAAACAGATAGGAGTTTTAGTTTTAAAACATACAGGTCTGTATTTTCATCATTTCAATAAGATGTAATCTTGTTGCTATGATGATAGATAATCTTTTCCAAGTTATAAATCACTGGGCTTTTATCTGCCTGGGTGTACTGATGGAAGGAGGAGGAAACATAAAGTGTTCCTTACCAACATTTTATTTGTAATATATCAGTGTGGTTATTTTCTTTTTTTTTTTTTTCCTTTTTTTTTCTTTTTTTTCTTTTTCCCAAAAGAGTGATTATGTTTGGGGTGTATGTTTAAAACAATTTTTTGCATAATTTGTATTAAATTTAAGTACCACATTCTAATTATTTACCCAAAGTAGTTATTTCCTCTTATATGAGGATAATATTGAGTATTTAGTCAGTTGGGTCCGTTTTTAAACATTGTGATATAAGACTAATAATGTATAGAATGAATGGGACTATATTCCATAAAATTAAAATGAGAGTAGCCAGTTGTAATGGCACACACTTGACATCTCTGACTTTGGAGGCTGAGGCAGGAAGATTGCGAATCTGAGACAAGAGGCAGCCTCTGTAACTTACAGAGACCCTGATTCAAAATTTAAAAAAATAAGAAAAATGATCTGCAGGAACAGCCCAATGGTAGAGCAGTTGGAAAGTAGGTGAGGCCATCGGTTCAATTCCCAATTACCACAAATAAACCACAGTTTCTGTGTGGGTGTGGGTGTGGGTGTGGGTGTGGTGGTGGTGGTACTGGGAGTTGAATCTAAGGCCTTGTGCTTGCATGCTTAGCAAGTGCTGTACACTGGGCTGCACCCCCAGCCTATTTTTACTTTTTGAGACAGGGTCTCACTAAATTATGCAATCCTCCTGCTTCTGCCTCCCGAGTTGCTGGGATTACAGGCGGGCACCACCACGCCTGGCTCTTGGATTAGAATTTTATTTCCACCTATATCCTAGAATCAAGAGTTGCTTGTTTGTTTAGAGACAGGGTCTTGGTGGGTAGCCAGCTCCCTATGTAGGCCAGGCTGGCCTCAAACATGTATTAATCCTCCTGCCTCAGCCTCTTTAATGCTGGGATTACAGTCTTACAGCCAGGTGTTACCACCACTCCAGGCTTTCAGAATTAAGAATTTAAATGACTGGGTATGGTGATATACTCCAGTAATCTCAGCATTTGGAAGGTAGAGGGAGAAGGATCAAGATTGAACCTACCATTTTATCCCAACATACTCAAAACGATTTTAGTATTTGAGAAATTACTGTTCACATTTTGTATTAAAGATCCCAAATTCTCAAAGGTAAAAGAATGTTTTATTTCATTAAACTACCAATCAACAAATATTTATATGAATTTATTATCTGATCGTACATGCCATAAATTTCTACTGTCATCCACCCTGTAGTCACTGTTGAATGCACTAGATTAAAAAGATTGAAAAAGTAAATGTTCTCTTGCTTTAAGGGCATATATGTACATAAACTAATACATCATAAACTTTCCCTCCCTCATAGTTTTCTGACTCAGAATGTGCCAAAAAGGCCTTGGAACAACTTAATGGATTTGAACTAGCAGGGAGGCCGATGAAAGTTGGTCATGTTACTGAACGTACAGATGCTTCTAGTGCTAGTTCATTTTTGGATAGTGATGAACTGGAAAGGACTGGGATTGACTTGGGAACAACTGGTCGTCTCCAATTAATGGCAAGACTTGCTGAGGGTAAGTTTTTCCTAGTGTTAATTTGTTGGGGGTATTGTTGTTGTTGTTGTTGTTGTTGGGCGCCGTCGAGTTGTGTCCGACTCATAGCGACCCTCATAGGGTTTTCAATGGCAGATTATTTCAGGATTGCCTTGGGAGTGGGTTGCCACGTCCTTCTCCCATTTTTTGCAGTGCTGGGAATCGAACTCAGGACCTCAGAGACTGCAGAGCAGCACTCTACCAACTGAGCTAAATCCCAGCGTTGGGGGTATAGTGGTTAAAAAAAAATGTAACCATAGAATATTTTTTTCCTTATTTTGGAATTCGTTATCCTGTGGCAGCGCATGTAGTTTCATGAATGAAGTGCCTTGCATTAACATTTTAATGGTATTTATATTGGGGTGCACTTTGAGTACCATAGCATAAGGTAAATGACTTTTGCTTTTTATAATCTTTATATCATTATACTTAGGAAGAACTTACTTGGAGCTACACACATTTTCCTCTAATTTCTTTTAGTAAGGTGACCATGGTATTATGAGCCCAGGAAACGGTTTCTCTGCTCTTAACATAGGAGTTTAACACACATTCTTTTGCAGGTACGGGTTTACAGATTCCACCAGCAGCACAGCAAGCTTTACAAATGAGTGGCTCTTTGGCATTTGGTGCTGTGGCAGGTAGGAATTGAATCTTTTCTAATGTGAAATCATTGTGTTTTTTTCATCTAATTCGAAAATATGCCAAATTTTTGCATTTAAAAGGACTAACTGAGAATTCAATTCATTAAGTACTTTTAGTATACAAATTCCTAGAATTCATTTAAAGAAGTATAGATTTAGGACAGAATTATCCACTAACAAGGCATTAAAATATTTTTGAAACTTCTTCCTCCACTTTTATTTGAAGTTCATATCTTTTTCTAAGTATCTTTAAATATTATTTCTATCAAGGATTACAAGGATTATATTGTTTAAAAGAGAAGTGTTCTAAATGTTTATTTAGAAAACACCAAGAGACCCTTAAATCAAGCTTTAAACAATTGCACTTGCAGGAGTATAGAGAAAACTGCTTTCCTAAGTAGTATGTGTGGGCTGGGATTTAGCTCAGCTGGTAGAGCGCTGCGCTGCAGTCTCTGAGATCCCGAGCTCGATTCCCAGCACTGCAAAAATGGGAGAAGGATGTGGCTAATCCACTCCCTAGGCAATCCCGAAACAGCCATTGAAAACCCTATGAGGGTTGCTATGAGTCGGATACTGACTCAACGGCACCTAACAACAACAACAACAACAAGTAGTATGTGTAGTTTCAGTTGGGAAATACAGTTCTTCCAAAGGGCAGGAAAATAGGAAAGAAATAACAGTTTATTGGAATTATGTAACAAGTTCAGTTCATGAACCATTGCTCTCTTTTCTGCCTTAATTAGATGAAATTGCTATTATAAATCATGACATTGACCTAAACTAAGATAAGATAGGATTTAATTTTGAAGTGTCAAGATACAACTTTTAGAACATAATAAACAACCACTTGTATTTTGGGCCTCAAGTGACCAGGAAATCCTTATCCCATAAGTATGGCGATTCTGTTCCACGTGAGTCCTTTGATTGTATCTATAAAGAGAGACTCAGTAACTTAGAAGATAAATAAAGACCACTGTAATAATTGTAAGATACAAAAAAGATCTATGATTGCTTTATGATCTCTGTTTACACATAAAGCTTTATCACATAAAGCTGGGATTTAGCTCAGTGGGTAGAGCGCTGCGCTGCAGTCTCTGAGGCCCTGAGTTCAATTCCCAGCACCACAAAAATGGGAGAAGGGCCTGGCAATCCACTCCTAAGGCAATCCCGAAGCACTCAGCCATTGAAAACCCTATGAGGGTCACTATGAGTCGGATACCGACTCTACAGCACCTAACAACAACAACAACAACAATTAAAGGAGTGGAGTAATGTTTTTATATTATTATTAAGAGGACTCTTTCATTCTTTGGCTTCTTGTTATCAGCGAGTGTGTGTACTTTTAGAGAACTTCCTTTTGGTCTTCCCTTCAGATTGTATGAGTGACCTTAAAACCTCATGTGGTTAGTTACTCTAAAATTCCTGACAGCTACACCAGTGTATTCTTATGAGAAGAAAAATCATAGCCATTGAGATAATTCTGTTTTTAGCAGTTATTTGATGATTCTCCAACTGTATCTCTGTTGTTCCTTTGGTTTAAATAATTACCTTTTCCTTTAATGTTATCCATTTAATTCTTTGTAGTAAATTAATAATAGAATGCCACTTACTATAAATTGAAGGTATTCCAAGCAAACTCAGCTTCCAGGAATGTATGCTTTTTTTTTTTTTTTTTTTTTTTTTTTTTTTTTTTTTTTTTTTTTTTTTTTTTTTTTTTTTTTTTTTTTTTTTTTTTTTTTTTTTTTTTTTTTTTTGTCTAGTTGAAAACTGTTGCCCTTTGTTGCTTTCTGTTGTTCACTATCACCACCATAAGCTTTTGTTTCTCTAAGTTGTATGAGTGCAGCTGCCTGGGTACTCACTGTGTAGTTTATATTAAGGATGACTGTTTCATTAAAATTTTAAAGGTCCATATGGATCTATGTATAGAGCCACTATCTTTAATTGTCTGTGTACTTACTGTAGTTTATTTTTTTAGTTTATGGAGGTTTTTTTAGTGTACAACTTAATGGGTTTCATTATGACATTTCCATACGTGCATATTATGGAGATGATTTTAAAGATTGCTTGGGTTTTTGTTTTTGTTTTTGTTTTCCTTACGCTTCTCCTAAATTCCTGGAGAGTTAATAATCAACACTTAATTTTTAGGTTAACATTTGTAATGGATGTATTTGTCCAGGTGGTCATTATTAAAACCTTATACATACCTCATTGAAATTAAATCACTGTTTACTTTGATTAATGCTCTTGTCCCTTAAGTCTTTTAAAACTGTAGTTTTGAAACCAAGATCCGGCCATCCATATTTTATTTGGGTTTATTAGGTCTTTTCTAAAATAGATTATAATCCTTATCTTTATGAAACCCATGCTTTGTTTCCTAATTTGTCCAAAAAGGCCTGAAAAATCATTTTTTTACATTATGATTGGAATTGGTATATACTAACTAGCATGGATTTCTGATATCTATACATTTTTTCCCATTTTAGGAAAAAAAAGACATTGTGTTATTATTTAAAGTTTATTGACAGTGTTCCTATGGTCTTATCTTCAAGTTCCTTCAGTATACACCAGTTACATTGCTTCAGCTCCCTGAGATGTCAGTTTTGAGCACCTAGGACCCAGGTATTATATCCCAAAATACTTGGGCTGCAGATCCCTTTACATTTTTGCTCATGTTTTATGGTCATTTTCTGTCCCCAGCAAGAAATTCTTGTGGATCCAATAAAGTATTGCAATTGAATCACAACCTAATGAAAACCAGGTTACTAAATCTAAGGGTGTTTTGTTTTATTTTCAGTACTTGGGATTGAACCCAGGGCCTTACATGTACTTTGCAAGTGCTCTACCACTGGGCTGTTCCTCTAGCCCATTTTTTATTCTTGAGTCAGGGTCTTGGTGTATTCATGCAGGGTTCCTTGTTGCTTTACATTGTGCACCACTGTTCCCTACAAATTGAAGCAGCTTCCTGTATTGCATGTTGTTTATGACACTTTACCTTTAGATAGTTTGATAGCAATGTGACATTTTCTTTACTGGTCAAACTTGCCGTTTCACTCCCTAACAGCTTTTTAAAGATGTCTTCCACTGTAGAAATGCTAGTGATCATGTGAAAAAATGTATTGGAAAAATCCCTGTTAAATTCATTTTCAAAAATGACTAGGTATTTATATTTTATGTGTAATTCATGTATTATAATAACAGACGATAGATTTAATTCCTGCCTAGTTAAATTTTTTGGGCAAGGTGAGGAAACCCTAATGTTAATCAGTGTTACCTTAAGTGCTAGACTTGACAAATCTGTTAAGGACATCAGTACATACGTAGTGTGGGAATAGTGTCTTTCCCAATGATGTTCTTGCTAAATTGGGAGAGTGTTGAATGTGTTTACGGTTTTTTGATGTGTGCACTTGTAGTGTTTGCAGTTTTAGTATAACCATTTGACGTAGTAGATGTTTATTGGCACTGATAAAAAAAATTTAAATTTCCCAAGTACTTGGAATTGAATTCTCAAGATCAGGGTTTTTCACACATTTTCTGACCGGTGTGCTCCCCTTTCCCCATTTCCCATTATTCCCAGCTGAAGAGTAGTATAGTGGAGTTCTTTTGATATATGGAAGGGTAGTAGGAATAGGAAGAGAGGCATAAATTAGTTTTCTAGGGTAAGGGGGAAAAAAGGCCCCAAAACCTTATCAATGAGGAATGGGGAAGGAGGTTTTGCTGCCAGGTTTTACTAAGTTCATTTTAATAAACCCTGCTGATATAGTCCTCTTTTATTAATGCTTTCCTGACATTTACCCTGTTAGTTGAGGCTCTTCATTGTTCCTGCACTGAGCTGTAGAATTCTCTTTTGTTATAGATTTGCAAACACGACTTTCCCAACAGACTGAAGGTGAGTTGAACTGTTTATTCTTTTTATTTTTGTCTTTGAAGTAGAATTAAATGTAGTAAGACGTAATTGTTTTTATTGTATTTGGTAGTCTTTCAGATCTCATTTTGTTACAGTGACACATAGTTGCACATAGTAGTAAGCTGTTTCAGAAGACTTAACCCAATGCATCAGTGGAGAAAGAAAAAGCGTCCAGGCATATTTTTGCATTAGATTTAGTCTTGGGCTGTTGGTGTTGGTTAATGATAAAGGGATAGCCTAGCATACCAATAACATATCCCTGTTGTTAGGGGACAGGGAGCTGGAACCAACTCATAGCCATATTATATACAACAGAAATGAAACTATACCTAACACTGTGCTATGCACATGATCTTTTTTTTATGTTTGAGCCCACTGCTATAGCCACTCATTTTTAGTTATGCCACATCAGCAAAGGGAGGTCCTATGGGCTTTACTCCATTCTCATTATTAAGGACAACTCTACTTTGAGGAGGCAACTCTTCTGCAGGCTTTTCTTGAATGTCTTCCAGCCTGAGGGGCTCATTTTCTCAAACTATATTTAACAGTGGGGCTGGGATTTAGCTCAGTTGGTAGAATGCTGCGCTGCAGTCTCTGAGGTCCTGAGTTCAATTCCCAGCACCACAAAAATGGGAGGAGGACCTGGCAATCCACTCCCAAGGCAATCCTGAAGCAGTCAGCCATTGAAAACCCTATGAGGGTCGCTGCCGACTCCCCGGCACCTAACAACAGCAACATAGTTGACAGTGTTTCTCTGCTACTCAGGGTTTTTGATAGCAGATTGTTTCAAGAGTAGGCTGCTGGCTGTTCTCCCTAGTCTGTCTTAGTCTGGAAGCTCAGCTGAAACCTGTCGACCATGGGTGGCCCTGCTGGTATCAGAGATACCACTGACATAACTTTTCATCCTCACAGCAACACGGAAGCCCCCACAGCATGACAGAGATGTAGGGGAATCTATCCCTAGCATTTGAAAAAATATTTAGCCTTATATTTGTCTCATGCTTTTCTGTTCTTAGTGAAGTTTTATGTAAAAGAAAATGAAATACTATTTATTTTGGTAGACAAGTCTTTTAGAACATGTAATCTGTGTATGTATTTTATAAGGTTAAGAATCAGTACAAAATGAATTTTTATTAAGAAATCCTACTTTGATGTTACTGATTTGTATAAGCTAGTATTAAGCCATGAGTAGAGGTTTACATAGACCTAAATTGCATGCACATTGAAACAATTTATAATGTAGGATATGGTGTTTTGTCAATTATCAAACACATTTCTACCACTTGACAGGAACATTTTACTGTTCAAATTTGGAACTATCATTTATAGTGATAATGCTTAAAGTTTAACAGAATGATTCCACATGAAGTGTCTTCCATGTTCTTTGAGCATTAAGAATTAAGTATATTTTTAAATTTACAATTGTATTCAGTGCTTTTTTTTTTCCATAAACAAATGTTTTAGAAGGAGAAACAGGAATTTCCTATAAGATTCATTGAGTTCTCCATAGGTTGGACTGAGTATTTCTATAGTAAATGTCCTCATGTATATCTTTTACTTGTTAGTATTCATAATTTATAATTGGAGTGGGTTTCTTTTTTTGTGTGTGTGTTTTCTTTTGCTAATTGGGGTTGAACTCAAGGCCTCACATATTTTTCAAGTGCCCTAGCACTGTGGGCTGGGATTTAGCTCAGTTGGTATAGCACTGTGCTGCCGTCTCTGATGTCCCAAATTCAAATCCCAGCACTGCAAAAAGGGGAGAAGGACGTGGCAATCCACTCCCGAGGCAATCCTGAAACAGTCAGCCATTGAAAACCCTATGAGGGTCGCTATGAGTCGGATACCAACTTGACGGCACCTAACAACAACAAGCACTGGGCTGTACCCCCAGCCCATTTTTTAATTTGTTTTTTAAAAAGGTCTCACCAAATTGTGCAGGTTAGCCAGGCATGGTGGCACATGGCTGTAATCTCAGTGACTCAGGAGGGAGAGGTAGAAGGATTGCAAGTTCAAGGCCAAAGGCAGTCTGTGTTGCTATATCAAGACATTATGTGAATTTAAAAAATAAAAAAGGGATTAGGGTACAGCTCAGTGGCAGAGTGTTTACAAAGTATGCATGCAGCCCTGGGGTTCAGCACCCCCACTACCACCAAAAAAAAAAATAATAAGCTAGGCATGGTGGCACATGTCTATAATCCCAGCAATCAGGAGGCTGAGGCCAGGCTATTGATGCAAGTTCAAAGGCAACCTGATCTAAGACCCTGTCTTAAAAAAAAAAAAAAATATTCAGGCTGTCTCTGGCCTTAAAGCTCCGATCCTCCTGCCTCAGATTATTGTATTGAGTGGAAAAATCAGTTCCCTTTTACTTGCATGGTTAAGATTTTCTGATTTTGTGCAGCATATTTGAATTTTTCTTTTTTTTCCTTAAAGTAGACACTCTTGAATCCTTTTTTTGTTTTTTGGGTTTTTTTTTTTTTGGTTTTTTTGAGGGGGAAAGCATATTTGTTTTGTTGCCCATAATTACCTTAAACTCCTGGCCTCAGACACACCCCTACCAAAAGTTTCCTGAGTAGCTGTAATTTTGTTCTAGTAGAATTTGACATCAGTTAGGTGTTTTGACATTTCTGTTTTAACTCAGAGATTTATGGGGAAAAATATACTGTTCCTTTAAGGAAATATAAAGAAGGAAAAAGCTTCTTTCCTTAAAATAAAGCACTCTGAATGAAAAGTACTATCAGTCTTATATGATATATTTCATGCATATCCTTAGTTTTTATGTTCAGTGGAATATTTCTGGTATTTCCTTGGGTGATTGTTCATTTTAATTACCGTAATTTCCTAATGCATTGTTTTATCCTTAGCTTGTTATTTATTATGCATTGGAATGAAATTTGGTCAGATAATATGATTACGGTGAGTTCTGTAACAGCTATTGGTAATATTTTTGTAAATCCCATAAAAGCATTCAGCACCTATCTTGGAAAATGTTCTAACTTCACTTGAAACATGTATATGCTTTAAGTTTGAATATTGCAGTGTCTAGTATTTTTAAATTATAATAGTGGAGTTTATAAACAAGTTGCTCTGTTCAGTGTTTTTTTTTTTTTTTTTTCTATTTTGCTAAAAACAATCCTTTTTAAAGTGGTAATTTGATCCAATAACTTACTTTCCTAGGATACTAAATTTTAAAGGCTCGACTTTGTGCATCTTATTTTTTAAAGTTGATCCTATCAAGGTTTTTATTTTTATAAATGAAAGTATATATGCATGGCTAGAAATCTAGGAAATACAGTTTATTTGGTATTTCAAAAGATTGAATTTTTATAATTCCCCTCATTTCAGTCTAAACTCAAGCTGTCCTACAAATCAGTCCGCCATTTTATCTCTTGTCTTTCTGGATTGATTTAAATTACTCTTGAGTCTAACTTTTCTTATAAAAAAAAAATAGTTCTCCTAAATTTGATTGTTTTTCAATATTATGCAACCTTGGTTTTGTGGCAAATATAGGCTATAGTCAGCTCTGTGTGTCCCAAGTTGTATGTGTGAAGATTCACCCAACTATAGATTGGAAATTTGGGGGGAAACTAATTGTATTTGTACCTAACATGTACGGAATATTTGCACTTAATCATTATTCTCTATATACAATATAGAAACTCTGTAAGGTATTTACATTGTATTAGGTATTAAGAGTAATGTAGAGATGATTTGGAGTAGTCATGTTTCACGTAACAGAAAAAAGGTAGATCAGTGGATTGACTTATTAAAGAAAGTAAATTGGTGAAGTGACATTCCCTACCCATTAGGATAGGTTATTTTTACTTTGAGTTATTTATCAGGGATATTTTTGTTCATTTTCCATGAAAATAATTTATTTCCCCCCCTTTTTTTCCAGCTTCTGCTTTAGCTGCAGCTGCCTCTGTTCAACCACTTGCAACACAGTGTTTCCAACTCTCTAATATGTTTAACCCTCAAACGTAAGTATGTTTTGGTCAAGTTCAAATGTATATTGTGAAAGATGTAATGTTCAACTTACTTTATTAACACTTAAGACATTTCCATGTATCTCATAATTGAATAAGTATAATAGTCTTGACCAATTTAACATAGTTGTTATGCACATCACTAATTATTTTATGTAGGTATCTTTAAGATTGGACTTGAATTGAAACCTTTGGAAATTTTGTTTTCTGTATATTTCTATGTAGTTTTCAATGAAATTTGTATGGGGATTTTTTTTCCCCATTCAGTACTGAGGTATTCAAGCCAGGGCCTCTTTCAATAATGAAGTATTTACCACTGAGCCGTATCTCTACATCCTTTTTTATTTTTAGGTAGTATCTCACTAAGTTATGCAGGTTGTCTCTGCCCTCAAACTCGTTCCTCCTGCCTCTTCTTCCCAAATTGCTGGGATTATGGGTGTTTGCCCTAGCACCTGGCCAGAATTTATTTATATTTTACCAGTTTAACTTTTCACCAGCTTTTGGCTTTGAAATTTAAACTTTTTATCAGTGCGATACTAGAAAAGTACCTTGACTTTTTCTTCCTTTGATTAATGCATGGTGTGAATCAGCAATTTTTCTTTCGTTGCGGAGCATTAATCCCAGGGCCTTGTACATACTAAAGCACATAGCCTACCACTGACTTATATCCTGGCCCACTGACCTTTGTTTTCCTGTGTCTAGTGATTAGGGGCTGGGATTTAGCTCAGTTGGTAGAGCGCCACTCTGTGGTCTCTGAGGTCCCAAGTTCAATTCCCAGCACTGCAAAAAAAAAAAAAAAAAAAAAAAAAACACGGGAGAAGGATGTGGCAACCCACTCCTAAGGCAGTCCTGAAACAATCTACCATTGAAAACCCTACGAGGGTCACTATGAGTCAGACACTACTCGACGGCACCTAACAATAACAACGACAACTAGTGATTTATAATATCATAATTCAAACCCTACTTACTCCTTTTATAAATTTTGTACATACCATACCAAGTCAACTCTACATGTAGGTTTTCCTGTTTGATTTTGGTACATTATCTTTCAAACAGTGACTTTAATTACTAATAAAAACAACATGCTGTTTACATTTTTCATTAGTTCATAGCTTACTATAGGAAAAACTATAAATTCTTAGGTTGTCCCAGTGCTAAGTTTCTTTTAGTTTTAACTATGAAATAGTGATAATCTCTTGTTATAAATACCATTTGACAGATAGATCATTTGATCTTTAGCGCTGCCCCCAAAATTATAGTAGCAGTGAACTGTTATGCACACACATACAAGCACACCTGTGTACCTGCAGCTGCATCACTGTGGTGTCTGGTCCCATCAGATCTTGGAAGTTAAGCAGGGTGGGTCCTGATTAGTACTTGGATGAGAGACCACTTGGGAACACCAGGTGCTGTAGGCTTGGGAGAAGGACCCAGCCACCCACTCTCCAGAAACAATCAGCCATTGAAAACCCTATGAATAGAAGAGAAGCACTAACAGTGCTGTTCACCTGTTGAACATAGGGTCTCTAGGAGTCGGACACCGACTCGATGACACCTAACAAAGGTATTGTTGTTGTTGTTAGCTGCCGTCGAGTCGGTATCCGACTCATAGTGACCCTCTGTACAACAGGGGAAACACTATTGTCAGTGCTTCTCTGCTATTCATAGGGTTTTCAATGGCAGATTGATTTTTGGGAGGGGGTTGCCACGTCCTTCTCCCAAGTCTACAGCTTCTGGTGTTCCCAGGAGGTCTCCCATCCAGGTACTAACCAGGCCCGGCCCTGCTTAGCTTCCGAGATCTGATGGGATTGGATTCCACAGGGCTACAGCTGCAGGCAACAACGGTGTATGTGTATATTAAATAGGATAGGGTCTGTGTAGCCCTCATTGGCCTCAGCCTCCATCATCCTGCCTCATGCTGTCCCAAGTGCTAGGATTACAGGTATGTGCCATGATGCCTGGTTACTGGTAAACCATTTATAAATGTCAAGGAATGAAAATTTAGAAACTAGGATGTAAACATTGTTTAATATTTTTTCTTTCTGGTGCTTTTCTCCCTTTAAGTAAATCTTGAAAGTCAAAGAATTCTTATTTAAAATATCTTCTATATTTCAAAATATAGCACTTTATTATTTGAATAGTTTTGTTGTTGTTGCATCACTGGGATTTGAACCCAGGTCTTGCTAAATTGTACAGGCAGCCTTCTGGTCTTGACCTATATATGATCCTTTGGGCTCAACCTGTTGAATCACTGGGATTACAAACATACGCCACAGCCTGCAGCCTGACTAGGGTTTTGCTTTGTTTTTTGAGACAGGGTCTGTATTAGCCCAGTTTGACCTCAAACTCACATAGTTAATCCTGTCTCGGAATTACTGGCGTGTGCCACCACATCTGGCTATAATAATGCATTTTTTGTTTGTTTTTTGAGACACTGTGTCGCACACTGTGTAGCTAAGGCTGGCCTGGAGCCCGCTTGTAGTCCAGGCTACCCTTGAAATTGTATCAGTCCTCCTGCTTTAACCTCCCAAGTACTGGGATGCATGTGGAATAATGTTTTAATAGGATTTAATACTTTCTTACAGGGAAGAAGAAGTTGGATGGGATACAGAGATTAAGGATGATGTGATTGAAGAATGTAATAAACATGGAGGAGTAATTCATATTTATGTTGACAAAAATTCCGCTCAGGTATTTTCATCTTTTAAATAAACCATGTTAGGCTATTAATCTTCACACATTTGGGGCACATGATGTTCAGTGTCTTCCATTAGAGATTTTTGTTTGAGATAGGGTCTTGTAAAGAGTCCAGGCTGGCCTGGAACTCTTCATGCTCCAGCCAGGATTATAGGGCTGTGCCACCATGTTCAGCTTAGAGTGGTTCTTTCTGAAAATGTCATAATAAAGACACTTTTAAATTAATTAAATTTGACTGGGTAGTAATATAGACCATTGCTTGTAATGTTCAAAAGCTTGCATGCAATCCTCACATCTTTCTTCATTCTTACTGTATAAATTAGAGAATCTGTATACTTATTGTTGAGCAAGTCTGGGAGTATAAATCATCTTGGGTGGAATTCTAGGCGTGTATTTTTAGTCATTGAAGTAAGCATATGAAAAATTTTGTGGTTATAAAATATTAGAAGAACCTTGAATAGACCTGTATGAGTCCATTTATGTACAGCTGTGTCTTTACTTTTGTTTTCTTTTTGTACTTTAGGGCAATGTGTATGTGAAGTGCCCATCAATTGCTGCAGCTATTGCTGCTGTTAATGCATTGCATGGCAGGTGGTTTGCTGGTAAGTTTCATCTTTTTTCTGAGAGGCTGTTACTAAGATTTTAACGTTAAATGAAGATGTTACACTCAACTATTTCTGTTTTTCAACAGGTAAAATGATAACAGCAGCATATGTACCTCTTCCAACTTATCACAACCTCTTTCCTGATTCTATGACAGCAACACAACTACTGGTTCCAAGTAGACGATGAAGGAAGATTAAAGTCCCTTATGTACATAGCTTTTTTTTTCCTTGAGAATTCATCTTGAGTTATCTTTTATTTAGATAAAAATAAAGAGGCAAGGGTCTACTGTCATTTGTATACAATTCCTGTTACCTTGAAAAAATAAAAATGTTAACAGGAATGCAGTGTGCTCATTCTCCCTAACTAGGAATTCCCACTGTATACAAAGCTGTTCTCTTGTTCTGCCTTTTAAAATGTTCATGTAGAAATTTACATTAAGGATCTATAGGAATAGCTCTAGGGAAACAAATGTGCTTTCTGTTAAAAGGCAGACAGGTATTTAAAGATGTTTTATATGTTTCAGAAGGCTAACTTTTTACACAGCAGTTACATTTCACTAATATTTGGCTCATGGTTTAGCACAGATTTCTGGAATACACACCTAGTGTATGGAAATTCAAAACAGCTAAAGGGCTGTTTGACTAGCATCTCATCTTGCATTCTGATCATTTGGCAAAAAGGGGAGATTTCAAAATTATATTTCTTGATGGTAACTTTTCAATTAATGTATCTGTAAAAGTTTCTCTGTAAATACTATGTGTTCTGGTGTGTCTTAAGATTCCAAACAAAATGATCCCTGCATTTCCTGAAGAAGGTTAGTAACAGTAGGGAAAGCAAAGCAATCTGAGCAAGAAATAGGAAATGCAGAAATAGGTTTTGTCTGGTTGCATATAATCTTTGCTCTTTTTAAGCTCTGTGAGCTCTGAAATATATTTTTGGGTTACTTCAGTGTGTTTGACAAGACAGCTTGATATTTCTATCAAACAAATGACTTTCATATTGCAACAATCTTTGTAAGAACCACTCAAATAAAATTCTCTTAAAAAGGCCATAAGAAATCTTCATTTTTTAAAAATGTTTTTAAGTTAGAAATTTGAATATTGACTTTTTTGGACACAAGTTCTCACTGTGTATCCTGGATTGGTCTCAAATTCATGATCTGCCTCAGCCTCCTGAGTGCTGGGATCATGCATGTATCACCACACTCAGCTGGGTATTAGCTTCTTTTATTAGTACCTTAGTACTTGCCTGTTCGGGGAAATAATTTAGTTTGCTGCCTGGGAAAACTCTCATACTCAAGCTATCCGTGTCAGTTCCTTTAAAGTATCACTATAACCTAGGCTTGACTGCAGCCATAGCATTGTGGCGTCTGATCCCATCAGATCTTGGAAGCTAAGCAAGGATGGTCCTAGTTAGTACTTGGATGGGAGACCCCCTGGGTCACCAGGTGCTGTATGCTTGGGAGAAGGACCTGGCAAACCACTCCCAAAAATCAATCCACCCCATCAAAAACCCTATGAATAGCAGTTTCGGCACCTAACATAATCTAGCTTTATAGCTGCGGGGGTAATGTATCAGAACTGAAGGGAAACTAACCAAATTTGCTCTTGGCTTAATCCTGTGTAGTTTTTTTCTACGGGTCTGGCCATCTTTGTGAAACCAGCTTCACCACATAAAAGTTCCATTTCTTATTACATAAAATTGAATACAGAACAAAATAGCTTGAGGGCAACTGTTTTCCCAAATTGAATTAGCTACATATTTACTCAAAGGTTTTTTATTTTTTTTCCCTTTAAAGACAATGTTTTGCTGTGTAGCCCAGACTGGCCTCAAAACTCTTGGTACTCCTTGCCGCCACCTCTTGAATATAGGTGTGGACCACCATGCTGGGCTCAAGAGTGACTTTTTTTTCCCTTAAAATCCTGGTCAAATCTTTGAGTAGGCAATATTAATCCTAATGGAATAACACCTAACATTTTATATCTTCCCTTAGTTCCTTTATTTAATCTAAAGGAATGTTTCAAGTTTCAGTCATTTTCAACACTAGGAAGCAGTGTTGGGGAAGGAGACATAAAACGTGTCATGTTCTCCCCCAAATCATCTGGTATTTTGCATTATTTTTTTTTCTCATTGTGTCAAATGTTATCAGATTTCTTAGAATTCCCTTGCAGGGTATTAAGACAAGCAAATGTGTACTTTAGTATGCTCATCTGTTTTAAATAAAAGTCTCCAAAGATTGCCCACCCACCACACAGAAAAGTTTAAGTTTGGTTTATAAATCAATGTCAAATATGTGGCAGTGGTTAGAGAAAAGTTTAAAATGGGCATTCTGAATGAAATCATTTAGGTCATGAACTCCTGAGATAGCACCTTAGTGCTGTGCAGGGAAATAGGTAGTTATATAGATATTTCTTTTTCTGTTTTTAGGCAAAGTCTCACGATCTGGCTCTGGGTGGACTGAAACTTGAGTCAGTCTTGCCTCAGCCTCTATGTCTGGAGCTGATACGTAGCTATTTTACAAATGTCTTTAGTTCTTGTTGGATTTGTCTTTAAGCACTCAAAATATTCACCTAGTTTGTTATACCTTTACCATATTGTGTACTATCTTTTCAAGTTCTGATCAAGGAACATTTAAGCATTATCGCAGTTCAGAAAATCCACTAAGGCCTGTGTGACAGGTGATTGGGACTTACATGATTACTACAGAAGCTGTATCATCCTGTCAACTCAAGTGACAGAATTTCATCATTAGGTTACATAGTTTTTAGCACTGAGAGCTGATTAGAAGGTCACCTGGGGTGTAGCTAGTTGAAAAGCTACAAATGTGGGTGGTGTTTCACATGTATTCAACAGCGCATAAATTCTTTTTTTCCCCTCCAGTACTGGTAGATTGAACTCAGGGCCTGTCATATGCTAAGCAGATGCTGTACCACCGAGCTGCAACCCTCAGCCCTTTTTAAGTTTTGTGACAGGTTCTCACTAAGTTGTGAAGCTTGCAGTCCTGCCTCAGCCTCCTAAATCTCTGGAATTAGAGGTATGTGCCATGGTGCATGGCTAAATTCTAATTTTTCTGATAAAGCCAAAAGTTACTATCTCAGGATGTACAGTAGTGCATTGGGAAAAGAAATAGTTTAATTTTTTTTTTTTTTTTTTTTTTTAAACACAGGGTCTGGCTATGTATTCTAGGCTGGACTCACTGGAGAATCTCCTGCCTCATCCTCCAGAGTGTTGAGATTCGAGGGTTGTACCTTTGCACCCTTCCCCCCTCAGCTTCGGTCCTGGGACATTGAACCCAGGGCCTTAGGAACCTTAGGCAAGCGCTCTACTGCTGACCCATACTCCCCAACCCCTTTTTTATACTGAGATAGGGTCTTGCTCTGTAGCCTGCTTCTGGCTTCGAACCTGTGATCCTCCTGCCTTAGCTTCCCAAGTAACTGCAATTACAGGCATGTGCTACCCCACCCAGCTGCATCCTGCTTTATTTTTTATTTTTTTTTTTGGTGGTACTGAGGGTTGAACCCAGAGCCTCGCGCCTGCATGCTCTATAAGTGCTGGACTACTGAGCTGCACCCCCAGCCCATTTTTTTACTTTTTGAGACAGGGTCTCGCTAAATTACGTAGACTGCCTCTGGTCTCGAACTTGCGATCCTCCTGCCTCCGCCTCCCGAGCTGCTGGGATTACAGGCGTGCGCCACCGCACCCGGCTTGCTGCATCCTGCTTTAAACACCTTTTTCTGCAGTGTGTATTTAACCTTGAAGAAAGTTAAACTGCTAAGTCTTTTTACCTTTAAAACAAAGCACCAAATAACAAAAGTGAGTTGAGTAAAAAATGGGAAAAAACAAACGAAAAAACATATGGAAGGTGTCATTCACCCTTTAAAGTTCCCAAGCTAGGTCTTGTGAAAACACCAAACCAATTCATAAGCTTACCTCTACAAGATCTTTGGCCAACCTGGATAGTAACAGTCTGAGAATGAGAAGACAAGACTTTATTACAGTACAAGGGCCAGGATGGATGGGAAGGTGTAGATGTAGCAGGCAACCATTGCCCCAGTTAGCATCGGATGCCCATTCCAATGGCCATGAATGTGCCAAAGGTGCCGCCACTCTGCATCATGGTTTTCCCAATGCCGCCCATCAGCTCCCGACCCCGCATTCCGATCCTGAGGAGGAAATCAAGATGGGGCCATTTGGGAACAAAGCTACAGGGAAGAATATTAACTTCCCCTTTCCAAACTGTACTTTTAATAATGAACGGAGCACTAATAAAACAGAGTAAGCTCTTTATCTGATTTGTAATTCCTGGGACATTATCTCATCCCGCCCGGGGTGAGATTCATTAAGGGAAAAGATTCATTAGGGTCTCTAGGACACTGGTGGATGTCCTACCAACTGCCTTCAGTTTGTAGGAGACAGTAATAACAGCATAAAGTACACGGGCAGGAAAACCGGTTATTACGGATTTTGCCTCCATGGCCTATGTCGTTTCCTAGCATTAATGATTTTTGGAGGTCAGGTTCAAGACTCACATCTGCAATTTACAGGCTGTGTCGAGTGTAAAATAGGCAACGTGACATTTACACAACTGTTTTGATAACTACAATATTTAGCATAGCGCTTAACAGTAAGTGCTCGGCAAACAGCAATTTATAATCTGGAAAAATGGCAAAAACTACCAAAAATGTGAGATGTGGAAAAATGACCTTCAGAATGTAGAGTTGACGTCCTCATCTCTACATCCTGTTTCCAAGATGTAAAACTGCTGGAAGTTTTTTTCATGTGTGCAAGTGGAAGTAATAGTAGCAATGATCATTTACTACGCACATACTATGTGCCACTTTCTGTGCAAAGCCTGCTGCTTTTATTGTTAACAGAGGTGGAGGCAGGTGTTAACCGTCCTCATGCACAGTTGCTGAAACCCAGACGTCAACTTGCCGAAAGTAACTGGAATAGTAAAAAAGGCAAAGCCATTTTGACTCTAAACTCAGATTCCTGAACTCTGCGCTTGTAACCTGAAAGCTGTAAAGAACTCGGTCTCGCTCGCCAGGCGACAGCGAGGCAACTGGAACCAACTGGGCTCTATTTAGGCTTCCATCGAGGAAGCTGGTAAGTTACGCCGAGAGATCGCTGCCCGTGCCCCTCACCTGAGACAGGAAAAGGTGCCAAAGAGCGCTCCCGCCGCCATGCCCACGGCGCAACCCATGACAAAGCCCATCTTCACGCGGTCAAAACAGCTGGGTTGAGACTGCCCGTAGGGTCCCACGGCCACCGGCATCTGCGGGGTGCGAGAAATAGGGAAGTGCGGGCCCAGCCGCAAGCCCAGGAGTCGGGCGGGGTGGGGAGGAGGCCCAAGGGTTCTGGGAAATAAGAGCAGGAAATCAGCCTAACCCCACTACCCTCCTCACGTTCGAGACCCGACACCGCGCGACGTTATGGGGCGCAAGCCGTAGCCACCTCACCTCGCTCTCTGCCTCGGTTGCTCCGCTCTACGTCTCTCACGGAAAGCTAGGCGGAGGGCGCTCGCTGCCCGAAGAATCACTTCCGGAGCGCGAGGCAGTTACTTCCGGGAGCCTGGGACTGAAGACTGCATCCCGTTCTGATGGTGGTCTCCGCCGCTGGGAGCATGCTGCTGCGAGCCACTTGGAGGCGGGCGGCTTTGGCCTCGACAGCAGCTCCGGGGCCGAGGCCTGCGGCGCCCACCCGGGGACTGCGCCTGCGCGGTACGCTCTCCGTCCTGCTTGCTGCCACCCTCCACGAAGGCGCAGACTTTGCCTTTTGCGCGGCTGTGCATCAGAATATGCTGGAGCTTCCATGTCTCTCCGGGCTGCCCAGACTCTGACCCTTCCTCTCACCTGCACCCCTCAAACTTTATCTCACTGGCCCCTTAAATGGTTGACTCCGCTGCATCACTCCTCAGTTCTTGCCCCTCACTCCCACAGAGCTTGGGAGTCTCATCCTTTGAACCCCTCCTGGCCAAATGCTAGAGATACTGGTCGAGGATCCCGTCCACCCAGCATCCTTTGAAGGAGACCTCACCTGCTGGGTCTCCACATTCCTTCTAGATGGCTTTCACTTTTAGAGCCCTCCTCCCTCCCATCAGTTTGAACATTGCCCCCAGCGTCCTCCTCCAAGAACCCTGTCTATTCTTTACCTCCTTTTACAGTGTGCTTAAGTTCTGTTTTCTTTTTCCCTTGACATTCACTTCAGCATTCCTTAAACTTCTCATCTCACGTCCATCCATCTTTAAGCTTGTGTTATCGCAGATGCCATGTCCGTAGTTGGACCCTTTCTCACTTGGCCACTTCGTTTTTTGTCAGCTGTAGATCAAGCTCTCCAGTCGGCTATACCCTCAGATCCAACTTCTGCCCCCACGGCAGAGCCAGTGCTGCGACCTTTATATATGGATGTGCAAGCTACAACTCCTCTGGTAAGGACGAAGTGCAGTTTTTCCCAAGGCTGTTTATGGGAAGTAAAGGTTAGAAGCAAAAATTCACAGAAAGGCTAGATCCTCATAAAAGTGACAGCCATTAAATGTGCCAAGAAAACCAATGAACTAGGAATCAGGAGGTTTAAATCTACTTCACTAGCAATGATTTTACTACTCACTAGCTATTGACTTGGGTCAAGTCACTCTCATTATAGACACTATGTTGCTGTTAGGTGGAGTTGGGTCTGACTCATTGTGACCCTATGTACAACACAATGAAACACTACCCAACACTGTACCACTGTATTTCTTCTCATTTTGAGTCATGCTGCATCAGCAAATGGAGGTCCCAGGGGCTTTTCTCCATTCCCATCATTAAGATCGACTCTACTTGGAGGTCAGCCATTAAAAACCCTGTGAAGGTCGCTATGAGTTGGACTCTACTGGACTGCACCTAACTACAACAACTACTATTTTGAGGAGACAGCTCTTCCCCAGTTGTCTTTTGAATGCCTTCCAGCCTGAGGGATTCATTCTCCCACACTATATTTGACAGTGCCTCTCTACTATTCATAGGGTTTTCCATGGCAAACTGTTTTGGGAGGGGGCTGCCGGGTCCTTCTCCCTAGTCCTTCTTAGTCTGGAAGCTCAGCTGAAACCTGTTCACAATGAGTGGCCCTGCTGGCATCTGAAATACCGATGGCATAGTTTTCAGCATCACAGCAACACACAAGCCCCCAAAGCACAAGTTGACAGACACATGGGGGATAGGCGTTATATAGTAGTACTTAAAAACATATGCTCTGGAATTAGCAAGACTACCACTTGTTAACTGTGTGAACTTGGGCAAACAAATGCTTTAAAAGATATACAGCAGCTTGGAACATAAAAAGTACTGGATTATTATTACTACTTACCATCATTATTATTAATAATTATTTTGGTCCTGAAGATTGAATCCAGTGCCCCATGTTTGTTAAGCACACACTACACCACTGAACAATATGATTGAAGGTGGGTTGGAAGTTGAGAGGATATTAGATTGATTTTTGTTTAGTACCTAAGGGGATGGAAGAATGTTGGGGCCTAACCTAGGCAGTGTCTGAAGGGTTGGGCATGTATTGAAGCAGAATGGGCAGGTCTGAGGAGATGGAGTGGAGTCTGAATTAACTATGGGCTCAAGAAGACTGATTCTGTTGTGCTCAGGACCCCCGAGTGCTTGATGCCATGCTGCCTTACCTTGTCAACTACTATGGGAACCCACATTCCCGGACACATGCTTATGGCTGGGAGAGTGAGGCAGCCATGGAACATGCTCGCCAGGTTAGTACAGAGGAGTCTAAGAGGTTTGTAAACAGAGATGTAGTGCCCTGTGGTAGGCATTTCCTTCTTGGTAGATAGAGTGGAGATGGAAATGGCTTTAGGTTCTTTCTAGAAAAGATTAAGAGAGTACTCTTAGAAATTGACCACAGGCATTTAGTTCCCATATTTCCTATCTAAATTACCTTGGATAAATTATCTAATTTCTCTAAGCCTCAATTTCTTCACATTTCAAATGGAGAGTGCAGTAGCTCCTACTCTGTGGGGTTATTGGGTGAATGAAATGAGAGGAGGCTGGTAAAGTTTATTAACACAACATCTATACTAGTAAGAGCCCAATAAGTGTATTAAAAGAACCATCATATCACTTAATATTCTTATTTTCCTGTCTTGAGCTGGATCTAAGATGTAACAATCTGTCCCTTGTCTGACCCTATTCAAACATAGTAGGTGCAAAGCTTTTTCCTGGACAATTGGTAGCATGCAGTGCAATTCTTCCTACTCCAAAGCTATATTCCAGCTGTGTCTGCATCTCCATTCCTGACTGGGGAACTGATATTATATATCTCTGTTTCTTGGTTTGCAGCAAGTAGCATCTCTGATTGGAGCAGATCCTCGTGAGATCATTTTCACTAGTGGCGCTACTGAATCCAACAATATAGCAATTAAGGTAAGTGAAGGCATGGGGGGTGTGGCTCAGTGGTAGAGCACTTATTTAGCATGTGTGAGGCCTTGTAATACATCTCCAACACTGGAAAAAAGAGAGAAAGAGAGAAAAAAAGAAAAGTTAAGAGAATCAGCTGGCACATGTGGGCTTTCTTGACTTTGGAGATAAGTTTTTCTCCATCATTTGGACTCATATATGTTTTTTTCCATTCACCCATCACTACTGTATTATGAAGAGAAGGCATACTGTTTCTGATTTGTTGCTTCCTTTAGCCCTTTGCAATCTACCCTATCTTAAGTCTTTGCTGCTGTTAGTCTAAGTTCAGTAATGTGGTTGGATAGGAAAGGAAGTGGCTTTGGGGCCCTTAATTGCTTGATTTTTTTGGATGGCAGCTACCTCAGACCATGGATAACGGTGACAGCAATTGGATCCTTTTCCTCATTTATTATCATTGTTGTTGTTGTTGTTGTTGTCATTATTATTATTATTATTATTATTATTATTTGATGTAGTAACAATAACTCATAGTACCTAATAACAACAACAACAGTAACAGTGAAGTCCAGGATCCCTTGTACTTGGGCATGTTTCCAAGCTTCTTGTTATCAACTTCGACCTCATGCACTTTCTTTCAAGGCTGCCGCCCTATCACTTTTCCTTTTTCTTTCTTATCGGTTCTGTTTATAAAGTTCCTCTCCATTTTGAGGTGATTGTTGCTATTGTACTGCCTTCAGGCATTCACTTGGTCACTCAGTCCAGGTCAGTCATTCTATCCTTGGGATATATGGATGTTTGGTGCTAATGCAAGTAAATTTTGCTCATAGTAGTCATGTTGATATTTCATAGAACAGTCATATTTGACTGTATCTAGGTGTCAGGATTACTTGAGTAACTGTCAAGTCACTGGCAAACTGTGTCCTACTGTAAGTTCAACTCTGACTACCCCCTGTCTTACCATTGTCTCTCAACCATGCTGCCAGCGTTGGTTTTTGACCTTGGTCTGAGTGTGGGAGGCCTGGGATAGGCTCCAGAGTCATCAGGACTCTGCCAAATCCCATTAGCAGGAAGTCCTTCCTTCAGACTGCAGAGACCTCAGAGTCAGAGTGGAGGTTTTTCCAAAGGTGGAAATGGTTTCTGTAATGGAGAGCATATTCACAACTTTAAAAATGTTTGTCTTGAAAGCTGGGAATAGTGGTGAATGCCTGTAATCCCAGCACTTGGGAAGGTGAGGCAGGAGGATTGTCATGAGTACCAGGCCAGCCTGGGCTGCACAATGAGACCCTGTCTTAAACAAACAAACAAACATATATGTATGTATGTATTTGTTTTGTCTTGTCTTGGAGGTCAATACAGATTGCTAAGAACAGAGCTGGGTATTGGGGCTTATGCCTGTAATCTCAGCACTTGGGAGGCTGAGACAGAAGGATCTGTGTTAGTTTGAGGCCAATTTGGGCCACATGACAAGACCTTGTCTCAAAAAAAAAAAAGGATTGCTAAGAATAGTTTTGATGATGTTCCTATTAGTCTCCTGGCTGGATAAAGTAGACATCTGTTTACCATTAAAGAATGCTACACTGTAAGTAACTGCAATAGAGTGGATGGGATGGGGATATCATTTTTAAATTTTAAAAAAGTTTCATTATTACTACTACTACTACTACTACTACTACTACTATTATTTGCAATACTTAAGGATTGAACCCAGGGCCTCACGCATGCGTTGCAAGAGTTTGACCACTGAGCTGCACCTTCAGTCCATTTATTTATTTTATTTTTTTATCTTGAGACAGGGTCTCAAGGATTCAGGCTACCTCTGGCCTTGAATCTGCAATCCTCCTGCCTCTGAACCTCCTGTGTCTCTGGGATTACAGGCATGAGCCACCACATCCAGCCCATTTTTTATTTTTTATTTTGAATGAGGGTCTTGCTAAGTTATACAGACTGCCACTGGCATTGAACCCATGATCCTTATTAGCCTCCAAATCACTAGAGTTAAGGGTGTGCGCCACTGCACCTGGCTGGGGATATAGCATTTAAGTTACATTGTTTATGAACAACTGTAATAAAATTTTGAAGTACTCTCAAACCCAGGCCCTTGAGCATACTGAGCACATGCTCTACTCCTGAGCTATACCCTTATTCTAATCAGGTTTTTTTGGTGTGTGTGTATGGTACTGGGGGCTAAACCAAGAGCCTCATACATGCTTTGCAAATGCTCTGCCATGGAGCTGAACGCCCAGCCCACTTTTTATTTTTAAATTGAGGGGTCTCACTAAGTTACGCAGGCTGCCTCTGGCTTTGAATCTGCAATCCTCCTGCCTCTGTCTCCCAAATCACTGGGATTACAGGCATGTGCCACTGTACCTGGCCCCTAATAGAGCATACTGAGTTATACCTCCAGCTCCCAACTAGTTTTATATTCTACTTTTAAAAGCAGTATTCTGGGCTGGGCATGGTGGCACATGCCTGTAATCCTAGTGGCTCAGGAAGCAATGGCAGGAGGATCGCAAGTTCAAGACCAGAGGCAGTCTGAGTAATTTAGTGAGACCCTCTCTCAGAAAAAGTGAAAAAAAAAAAAAAGGGGGGCTGAGGGTGCAGCTCAGTGGTCCAGCACTTGCAGAGCATGCAAGCATGAGGCCCTGGGTTCAGCTCCCATTACCATAAAACAAACAAACAAAAAAGCAGTATTCTGTTATAAACTAGTGACAACATTGCACATCTTATTACTTTTACTTTTGTATTGTTTTTGTTCTTTGAGACACAATCACATTGTGTAGCCCAGGCTGGACTGGAACTCATTTTGTAGATCATTCTGGCCTTGAATTCATGTTGATCTTTCTGCCTTAGCCTCCCAAGTACTAGGATTACAGGTATACACCACCATGCCCAGTTTATTGTTTTTAATTTTTGAAAAATAATTCTTAGATAGGTGGTGAGATTTTTTTTAAAAAATTTAACCTATAAACTGGGCGTGGTGGCGCATGTCTGTAATCCCAGCGGTTTGGGAGGCGGAGCCAGGAGGATTGCAAGTTCGAGACCAGAGGAAGTCTATGTAACTTAGCGAGACCCTGTCTCAGAAAGTAAGGAAAAAAAATAAAAGGGCTGGGGGTGCAGCTCAGTGGTCCAGCACTTGCAAAGCATGCAGGCATGAGGCCCCGGGATCAACCCCCAGTACCACACACACACACACACACAAAAAAAAAATTTAACCTATAGAAACCCTATGGCACCGTGGTGCTTGCCTGTATAGTGAATCAAGGCAGAGGCAAGAGGATCATGAGTTTGGGGTCAGAGGCAGCTTATGCAACTTAGCGAGACTCTGTTTCAAAATTTAAAAAGAGGCTGCGAGTGCGGCTCAGTGGTGGAGCGCTTGCCTAGTATGCAAGGCCCTGGGTTCAACACCCTAGTATACCAAAAAAAAAAAATAATAATAATAAAATAAAATAAAGAGAGAGAAAGAGAGAAGTTTCAGCTGAAGTGTACACTTTTCCTCCCCTTCCTTCAGGACCCCTAGTCCTGCTCCATGATTAATTCTATTAATGCTAAAGTAATTATTCCTCTCTCTCTCTCTCTCTCTTTTGGTGGTACTAGGGATTGAATCCAGGGCTTTGTATATGCTAAGCAAGTGCTCTATCACTGAGCTACATCCCCATCCCTTTTGAATATTTTTATTTTGTGACAGGGTCTTGCTAAGTTGTTCAGGCTGGCCTTGAACTTGCTGTGTAGCCCAGAGAGGCCTTGGATTTGTGATCCTTTTCTCTTAGCCTCCTGAGTAGCTAGGATTATAGGCATGTATCAACAACCTCTACTCTCCCAATTCCTTTTTTGCTTTTTTATTTTGAGGTAGAGTCTCACTAATTTGAGGAGGCTGCCTCTGTTCTCAAAATTGCAATCCTCCTGCCTCAGACTCCTGAGTAGCTGGGATTATAGGTGTGTACCATGGTGCCAGGCCTAATTATTCTCTCAAATATTGTTTCAGGGGAAAAAATTATAGACACATGTGAATTTGCTTTATTTTTTTTAATTTTTAATTTTTTTTTTATGAATTCAAGTGATCCTTCCATCTTGGTCTCTCCAGTAGCTGAGACTGCAAGCATGGGCCATTGCACTTGGCTATTTTGTTTTTTATTTAATGAAATGAATGGTTTTTACTTTTTTGTTTTCTTATAATAGTTGAATTTCCAGGATTTTTAAAATAACTTATCTTTGTTGTTTCTTCCGATGTTAAAAGTATTACATACTTGGCTGGAGGTCTAATCAGTGACAGAGAATGTCCTTAGCCTGCTCAAAGTGCTAGGTGCAATCTCTAACACACACAAAAATAAATAAATAAATAGCCTTTTTATAAATGAGATTGAAGTCATTGCTGTCTCTCTGAATATGTTCTCCTTTCTTCTACCATCACTAATTTTTAGGGTGTGGCCAGGTTCTATAGGTCACGGAAAAAGCACTTGATCACCACCCAGACAGAACACAAATGTGTTTTGGATTCCTGCCGCTCACTGGAAGCTGAGGGCTTTCGGGTCACCTACCTCCCAGTACAGAAGACTGGGATCATCGATTTAAAGGTAGGAGTAACTCTTGGCATGAGGGGAAAAGAAGAAAGAGCCTGGCTTCAGCCTATAAGTTGATCTCTTTAGCTTTAGCTGGAGCTTGAATGTTGATTTAATGGTGAGAGTGACCTATAGAGAAATAGGCCTGGCAGAGAAGGCGATTATGTTCCCTTTAAGTGTACACTGTCCTTTCTCTCTGATGGACTTGTTTCTCATCTTTGTTGGTGCTTACTAGTTTGCACGGGGGCCACTGGGCATGTGTATAGGATGCCAGGGACTCAAGCTCACCACAACAAACTTCTGTTGTCCTCCTTCTTTGCACTGATCCTATCATTCCCCTAAACAGACAGTATGGGGCTGATGGATGCAACTTAGTGGTAGAGCATTTGCCAAGCACGAGTGAGGGCTCAATCCCCAGCACCACTAAAAAAACAAATTCTTTAATAAGCTGGGTGTGGTGGCACATGGCATGTAATCCCAACACTCAGGAGGCTGAGGCAAGAGGATTGCAAATTCACAGCTAGTTTGGGCTACTTAGTGAGACTCTGTCTCAAATAAGCCAAAAAAGCAAAACAAAACAGAATAAAACAAACAGAAAGGAGGCAGGGAGGTATAGTCTTATTGAATATTAGCCTTTGGGGCCCATTTGTTCATATGTCCATTTTGGGTAGTAAGTCCAAGCATCTCCATCAAATTTTGGTATATCAGCATCCCTAGACTAATCCTAACATGTAATTTGTAGGCAGAGCACTCAGTCCACCTCCAAAATATTTTTTCTTATTATTTACTGTTTTTTCTCTTTTTCTTCTTACATTTATTCATTAGTCAGTCATATCCACATCTATGGCTAGTTCTTAAGTCTCTGGAATTATATTTTTCTCTCATTTCTTTGGTTGGAATAAATCTTGAATTCTGAATCTCAGCCACCTTTGGACTTGAGCTCTTTTGCCTGAACTATTCCTTTAGCCATCACCTTCCAGCATGTTCTGTAGATCTTGACCAGATTTTATTTCTAAGGTACTCACTTGACCTTTTTTTTTACTACTCAAAAACTCTGAGACATTTGCCTGACATTAAAATTTCTTTACATGCTGCTTTAATTTAAAGCATCTAGGCTGGGCACAATAGCACACACCTGTAATCCCAGGAACTCAGGAAGTGGAGGCAAGAGGATCACAAGTTTGAAGCCAGAGGCAGCGTAACTTAGTGTCCCCTGTCTCAAGATAAAAGAGTAAAAATTGGGCTAAGAGTGGGCAGTATCAGAGTGCATGCAAAGCATGTATAAGGCCCTGGGTTCAACCCCCTGGTTGTGAAAAGAAAAAGAACTACAATTGACTTTTGTATATTGAGATTTTAATCCCATTAGTTTCCTGAACTTGTTTATTAGGTCTAATTTTTTTTTTTTTTTTGTAGTACTGGGGGTTGAACCCAGGGCCTCGCGCTTGCATGCCCTGCAAGTGCTGGACCACTGAGCTGCACCTTCAGCCTATTTTTTCACTTTTTGAGACAGGGTCTCGCTAAATTATGCAAACTGCCTCTGGTCTTGAACTTGTGATCCTCCTGCCTCCACCTCCCAAGCTGCTGGGATTACAGGAGTGTGCCACCACCCCCGGCTCTAGTTCTAATTTTTTTTGTGTGTGAATTCTTTAGGGTATTTGGGAGGGGGCATTTTATATATGATTATGTCATGTACAAATAGAGATAGTCTGTCAGGCATGATGGACCACACCTGTAATCCTAGCACTAGTGAGGCTGAGACAGGAGGATTACAATTTCAAGGCCAGCCTGGGCCATATAGTAAGACCCTGTCTAACTCTCCTCCTAAAAAAACCTTCAAAAAACTCTGTCTTTAGCTATGCACAATGGCACATACCTATAATCCCAGTGACTTGGGTGGCTGAGACAGGAGGATCCTGAGTTCGAGGCCAGAGGCAGCTTGAACAATTTAGTGAGGCCTTGCCTCAAAATAAAAATAAAAAGGGCTTGGGAGTGTGGCTTAGTGGTAGAGCACTTGCTTAGCATGCACAAGACCATGGGTTTGACCCTTCAGTACCACAAATAAACAAAGAAACAACACACGAAAAACACACAAAACACACAAAACACACAAAAAACAGAAGAAACACACAAAAAACTATCTCTAAACAGGTAAGTAATAAAAACTTAAGACTCAGCTGTTAAGAACCTCTGTGGCAGCTTCAATCCCTTCTGATATCTCCTCGAAATTCCCTAACAGTATGCATCCTCTTAAAATGGTTGGTCATCCACCAATTCCTTTTTATCTAATGACTTTGTGTATTCCTTCCATTTTCTTTTGATGTTTTCTGTGTTGTTTAATATTTTCCCTGTAGAATCAATCCTTCACTATTGCCTAGACATCTTTTAAGGGGTGCATGGTTAAATAAACTATGGTATATATATAACATGGAATACTCCTCAGCAATAAAAAGGAACAAACTACTTGTACAGCAACAATGAATGAATCCCCAAAGACATATGCTGAGTCAAAGAAGTGAACCCCAGAAGGTAATGACTGTATGATTCCACATGTTTTGTTTTTTTTTTGAGACAAAATCTTGTTGTGTAACGCAGCTTGGTCTCAAATTCACATCAATCCTCCTGCCTCAGCCTCCTGAGTCCTGGGATTATAGGCATGAACCATGACACTTGGCTCTGATTCCATTATATTACATCATAAAATGACAAATTAAAGAAATGGACAATAGATTAGTGGTTTTAAAATAATAATGTAAAGGATCATTACGGAGATGAAGCTATTTTCATCTTGATTGTGGTGGTGACTACATGAACCCAACATGATAAAACTGCACAAAAGCCAGGCATAGCAGTGCATACCTGTAATCTCAGCACTGAGGAGATTGAGGCAGGGAGGACCATGAATTGGAGGCCAGTTTGAACTACATAGAAAGTTTAAGGTCAGCACGGGATACATGGTTGCATGTATGAAAAAAAAAACTGCAAAGAAATAAACATATCTACCTACACGATTGAGTAAACTGGGGAAATCAGAATAAGATTGGTGAATTGTATCAATATCAATATCCTGGCTGAGGGATATGAATGTAGCTCAGTGGTAGAGATCTGGAACCTGGGTTCAATCCCTAGCATGGCTAAATAAATAAATAAGCAAGCCTGGTTTTAATATTGCATTAGTTGTTTGGTTTGTTTATTTTTAGAGGGTTTGCTTGTTTGTTTATTTTGAGGCAGGGTCTCATAGCCTAGGATGGCCTGGAACTCACTGTAGGCCAGGCTAGCGTTGAATTCACAGTCCTGTCTTAGCCTCCCAAGTGCTGGGCGTGTGCTGTGTTGTATGTATATCTGTCCCTCCATTAGATTAAGTTTCTTGAATACTAGGAGTGCATATTTCTTATATTGTTATTTCTCATAATATTTAACATAATGCCTTTCAGTTTTAAAAACAATAGTGTATATTAATTGTGCAAAATAATGGATTTCATTGTGTCATTTTCATACATGCTCATAATGTACTTTGACCATATTCACCCCCCATTATCCTCACTTATATCTCACTCCTGCCTCCCTCTAGTTACTTTGCATTGTTTATTGCACCATATGGGGGCTGGGATTTAGCTCAGTTGGTAGAGCGTTGCGCTGCAGTGTCTGAGGACCCGAGTTCAATTCCCAGCACCGCAAGAAAAAAAAAAAAAAAAAAAAATGGGAGAAGGGCCTGGCAATCCACTCCCAAGGCAATCCTGAAACAGTCAGCCATTGAAAACCCTATGAGGGTGGCTATGAGTCGGATACTGACTCGACAGCACCTAAAAACAACAACAACAACAATTGTCAGACAACAGGAATAGAGGGATGAATAATTCAGAGTAATCCCTGCGTTCAAGGAGCTTACATTCTAGTGAAGTGGAATGTTAATATGTAAATAAACATGTAAATAAAATAATTAAGTGCTATGAGGGAGAACATAACATTGAGCATAGACATTAGATCAGTGTCAGGCAGGGCATAATAAATGTTGGTGGGTTGACTAATGCCACCAACTATAATTCCTTTAAGATACATTTTTCGGTTAGATGTGGTCCTTGCCTATGTATTGTTAGTAGTAAACTGTTCTTCCAAAGTATTCACCTTATTGTTTATAGCTTAGATAACCTTAGATAGAAAAGCCTCCCCTTCTTTATTTTTATTTTTATTATTTATTTATTCATTATTATTATTTTTGGTTGTACTTAAGGGCTGAACCCAGGGCCTCACACATACTTGCCAAGAGCTCTACCAGTGAGCTGCACCTCAGCCCTGTTTTTAATGTGTATTTATTATTTATTACTTTATGTATTTATTTACTTATTTTTGTGACAGGGCCTCACTGTGTAACCTGGGCTGTCCTGGAACTCACTATGTATACCAGGCTGACCTTGAATTTGAGTTGATCTTCCTGCCTCAGCTGTCTGAGTGCTGGGATTATAGGTGTAAATGTGCACACCAAGCTCCTTTTAAAATTTTTTATCTTAAGACAGGGTCTAGCTGGACACGGTGGTGCACACCAGTAATCCCAGCAACTCGGGAGGCTGAGGCAGGAGGATCTCAAGTTTGAGACCAGAAGTAGTCTACGTAATTTAGCAAGACTCTGTCTCAAAAAAGTAAAAAAAATAAATGGGCTGAGGGTGTAGCTCAGTGGTCCGGCACTTGCAGAGCATACAAGCGTGAGGCCCTGGGTTCAACCCTCAGTACCAAAAAAAAAGAAAGTCAGGGTCTTGCTATGTTACACAGGCTGCCCTGGCCTCAAATTTGTGATCCTCCTGCCTCTGCCTCCTGAGTTGCTGAGATTACAGGCATGTGCCAGTGTGCCCAGCCCCTTCTTTATTTATTATTATTATTTTTATTTTTATTTTTATTTTTATTTTTATATTTTTTGGTACTGGGGGTTGAACCCAGGGCCTCACGCCTGCGTGCTCTACAAGTGCTGGACCACTGAGCTGCACCCCCAGCCCATTTTTTTACTTTTTGAGACAGGGTCTCCCTAAATTACACATACTGCCTCTGGTCACGAATTTGCAATCCTCCTGCCTCCCCCCCCCCACCAGCCGCTGGGATTACAGGCGTGCACCACCACACCCGGTTGATCCCTTCTTTATTTTCATTAAGCTTTCTATTTTAGATAATTGTATATTCACATGAACAACACAGAAAGAAACACATGTATCCTTTGCACTGTTTCTCTAAATACTAACACCCTGCAAAGCCGTGGTATAGCTGGGCATGGGTGTACTTTTCTGTTATCCCAGTACTAAGGAGGCCAAGGCAGGAGGATTGTAAGTTCTAGGCCAGCCTGGGTTACATAGTTAATTCAAGGCTAACCTGAGCTAGACAGTGAGACCCTGTCTCAAAAAACTGAAAATAAGCCAGTGTGGTGGCACACTCCCAGCAGTAGTGTGTACCTGTAGTCCCAGCTGCTCAGGAGGCTGAGGCAGGAGGATAATTTGAGCCCACAAGTTCCAGGCCAGCCTGGGCAACATAGCAAAACCCTGTGTCAAAAAATAGAAAAAGAAAAAACTCCAGAGGTTGCAAATATTGTCAAATCATTTTCTTTCTTTCTTTCTCTTTCTTTCTTTCCTTTTTTTCCTTCCCCTTCCTTTCTTCCTTCCTTTTTATTTAAGTGGGGCTTGCTGTTTATTCTATGCTGGCCTTGAACTCACAATCCTCCTGCCTTTGCTCCCTTAGTTCTGGGATTACAGACATGTACCACCACATTCAGAGTTACAAACTTTTCTAGCTGTACCATTTTTATATTCTTACCAGCAATGTATGAAGGATCCAGTTTCTCAGTATCCTCAACAACTTTTTTTTTCTTTTCGATAGTGCTATGGATCAGACCCAGGTCTTTGCACACAGTAGATAAATTCTTTACCACTGAACTACATCCCCAGATTCCTCCTGTTTAAATATTCTGATAGGGCTGTAATGAAAGGATCCTTTTTAAGACTAATGTTGCTTACATTCTGCTTTAGGGAGGTCTTTCTCGGCACTGTTTAACTTCCTTACTTCTATACATTCTTAGGAACTAGAGGCTGCCATACAGCCAGATACCAGTCTGGTCTCGGTTATGACTGTGAACAATGAGATTGGAGTGAAACAGCCAATTGCAGAAATAGGTGAGTATTGTGAGTTAACCCTGACTCTTCACACCATGGGAGCCCATCTAAGAGAGCAAGCTAGACTGAGAATTCTAACACTCTAGAGAGTGCAGTGAGAAAATCAAGAGAGAGAGAGAGAGCTTAAAGACTATGTTCACTGACATTGTGTGTCTTAATTAGCTTGTGCACTACTGTGGCAAAATACCTTTCAGACCAACTTAAGGAGGAAGGGCAGGTTTATTCAACTCATGATTTAGAGGATCACAGTTCATAATGGTGGGGAGGTATGACAGAGCAGCTGGCAGCAGAGCCTCGGGCTGAGGACTTCTTTATATCATGGCATCAGGAAGCAGAGAGAGATTAGAAAGGGAACCCACATAAAATCTCCAAAGGCCTGCCCCCAGTGACCTACTTCTACAAGCTAGATCCTACTTTCAAAATTGTACAGCATGCAAAGACAGTGCCACCACCTGGGGACCAACCATTTAAACACATGACCTTTAGAGGACATTTTAGAATCAAACCATAACAAAATAGCACAGCCAGTATTTGAATCCAGGTCTAGTACCCTTTATATTTTTCTTTCTTTTTTTTTTTTTTTTTTTTCCGGTACTGGGTGTTGAACCTAGGGCCTTGTGCCTGCATGCTCTGCAAGTGCTGGACCACTAAGCTGCACCCTCAGTCCATTTTTTTACTTTTTGAGACAGGGTCTCGCTAAATTACGCAGACTGCCTCTGGTCTCGAACTTGCAATCCTCCTGCCTCCACCTCCCGAGCTGCTGGGATTACAGGCGTGCACCACTGCACCCGGCTGTTTTTCTATTTTTTTTTTTTTCTTTCTTT
>VMDO01003398.1:41744-103191 GCA_007922755.1 Pedetes capensis | reverse complement strand
TCTTGCGGCTGTTGGCACAATCAACAAAACAACACGACTAAAAAAGTTCTCTACCCTTTTTCCCTCTCACCTTTTTCCCTTTGGGACATTTCTTTATTTTTCTACTTAGAACTTACCCTAAAATGTCTTTGTGCACATTAGCAAAAAGGTTTGTTAATCTTTCCTTCTTTTAAGTCAGGAAGGACCTAAAAGGTAATATGAAATGTTGAAAGGCCAATGTTAATGAGATGTTAAGAAGAGTCTTATTGCTGAGACTATCAGAAGTGTTTTGGTTTGGTGCTTTGTTCTTGACCTTTGGAATGAGAAGACAGAGAAAGAGGCAGATAGAGACAGAGGAGGAAGGGGGGAGGAGAGGAAAGGAGAAAAGGGGAAGAAAAGGGAAAGGAGAGAGGCTGGGAGTGGGAGAGGATTTAGTATAATATCCAAGAGTCATTTACTATGGGCAGAGACAATTCATGACACACTGTGGGATCACTGCCATGTTTCTTCCAAACACTATGCTGTGGGTCTTCCCCTTCTATTGTTTCCTCAGGGCGGATTTGCAGTTCCCGAAAGGTATATTTCCATACCGATGCAGCCCAAGCTGTTGGAAAAATCCCACTTGATGTCAACGGCATGAATATTGATCTCATGAGTATCAGTGGTCACAAAATCTATGGTCCTAAAGGTATCAGCCCTTCCTGGAGTTCCTCTTCTCTGAACATCTCAGAAGACCCTTTGACAGATACTCCTCAGAGTCATCTGAGAGTGTCATTGCTCTCAGAGGAGGTTGTACATTCTGAGTGCCTTGCAGAATATGCATGCCACTGATTGATTGATTGATTGATTGAGGTATTACAGTGTTGAACCCAGGGTCTTGGGCATGCTGGGCAAGTATTCTACCACTGATCCTCATCCTCAGCCCATTTTTTATTTTTTATTTTTTATTTTGAGACAGTCTTGCTAAGTTGTGCAGGCTGCCTCTGGCTTCCAACCTATGATCTTCCTGCCTCATCCTCTTAAATTGCTTGGATTAGGCATGTATGCCACAGTGCCTGGATGCAAGTGTCATTTATGAATAACCAGAAACACTTGCCTATTTGTAGATACAAGCAGTTACTATATATACAACAGGCTATCCTTCCTTGATCCCTGTAAAAGTCCTTAAAAGGAATATAGGTATTTCACTAGAATGGGTTCAGTTACCTTGTCTGTCTCACTATGATGTTCAAAGCAACATTGAGACCTTCATTCCCAAGATTTTGCTTTTGCCTAGGGTAAGACTATGGGCTTAACATCTCTTGGTGTTTGTTCCTGGAAAACTTACTGTCCTGTTAGTGTCTCAAGGACACCTGTCTATTCTCTATGGTTTTATTGGTTTAGGAGTGTTTTGAAGGTTGAGTTCTGTCTCTTTCCAACTCTTAGGAAGTGACAATTGTCCTCTGTTTTATGGAGGTAGCAATAAGAAAAACAATTCCTGTCTCTCTAGTGAAGGCCTTTTTGGGGTTAATGTCTACGTTGTGCACATTCTGTGTCTGTGGGGTGTCCATCTAGGTGTATACCTTGTAGAAGAAGTAGAATAGCTCCAGGAAAGATGGAAATGACTTCTAAGAGTCCCCAGAGTTGTAAATAGTGCTTTTGTGAGCTATACTTTCAGATAGCCCAACAGGTACTCTGTAAGTAAAATGCCAGCTTTATTCTTTTTCTTTTCCTTCCTTTTCATTCTTTTCTTTTGTGGTTTACTTGAGATAAGAGTCTCACTATGAAGCCTATGCTGGTTTGGAACTTGAGATTCTCCTGCCTTCTCCTCCCAGGTGCTGGGATTATGGTGTGTACTACCACGCTTAGATTCCTACTGGTATTTATTGTAGTATTAATGTAAAAACAACAACTCTGCTTTTTTTTGTGTGTGTGTGTGTGGTACTGGGAGTTGGACCCAGGGCGTCGTGCTTGCATGCTCTGCAAGTGCTGGACCACTGAGCTGTACCTCCAGCCCATTTTTTACTTTTTGAGACAGGGTCTTGCTAAATTACACAGACTGCCTCTGGTCTCAAACTTGTGATCCTCCTGCGTCTGCCTCCCAAGCTGCTGGGATTACAGGCATGCGCCACCACACCCAGCTCAACTTTGCTTTTAGGAAATGAGAATATAGTTTATTTTGAGCTAAATGTGAGTACCCATGGTCTAGAAACATGGATTCAGTTTACCCTGAATGACATATTCTCCCATGAAGAGATTACACGATGCTGGGCACCATGGTATGTCCCTGTAATTCCAAATACTCGGGATGCTGAGGCAGGAGGATCATGAGTTTGAGGTCAGAGGCAGCCCAATCAACTTAGTAAGATTCTGTCTCATAATTAAATAAAAAGAGGCTGGGGCACAGTACCGGGGTGGAGAACTTGCCTATCATATGCAAAGTCCTGGGTTCAGTCTCTCAGTAGTGGGGGGGGGAAAGGAAAGAAAACAGAAAAAAAGAGAAGGCTATGTGAACTTTTATAGTCACAGAAAAGAAAGTCATAGTCAATGGGTTTAGAAAATACATAGATGCGGTCATCAGGTAGGGGACTATAGCAAAGGGCCAAAATTCTATAGATACTACTTTCTTTCATTTTTCATTCTGATATTCTGGTCCTTTTTTTCTCCTTAAAAGTTTTTCATTGTTTTGTTTATTATTTTTTCTTCTTTTTTGTAGTACTAGGAGGCTGAACTTAGGACCTTGAGCATGCTAGGCAAGTGCTTCCCCTACAAGCTGTACCCCAGGCCCCTCATTTATTTTTTATTTTGAGACAGAATCTCACTGTATTGCACAGGTTGCCTCTGGCCTCAAACTTGAGGTCCTCCTGCCTCAACCTCTAAAGTTTTGATTTTTTTTTTTTTTTTTGAGACATCGTCTCACTATGTAATCCAAGCTGGCCTTGAACTTGCTATGTAGTTCAAATTAGCCTCAAATTTATGAACTTGTGATCCTTCTGCCTCAGCCTCCTAAATGCTGGGATTACAGTTGTGTACCCCCACACCTGGCTTAAATTATTTTAAAATTTTTAATTTTATTTAGAAAAGCTAATATATTCACAGAGTTCAAATTTCAAAAGCTGCAAAAGAAACACAGTGAAAAGTCTGCCTCCTACCTCTGTGTCCTCTCTTCTGGGGAGGTAGTTTCTTGGATATTTTTCTTTTTCTTTCTTTTCTTTTTATTGTCCCTCTCCCTCCCTCATCTGCCCTCCCACCTTGAGGTTTCCTCTCCCTACTCTAGCCAATTGTCCTCTTTCCCCATCTATGCACCCTCCTCCCTTCTTTCCTACTGTTTCATCCACCCCCAGCCCCTGCAAGTGGAGCTCTGGCCACAGAGTTTCACTCTTCTCCTGGGAGGTATGATTGTACTCTGTCATATCAGCGTGGGGCTGTTATGGGCAGGGGCCAGCTATGTGGAGGTGTGCTTCATGAAAACTTGGTGGCCTATCAATGAACAAAACTCTGAAACTCAGCTGGTGTGTTGAGAAACTGTTGGGCTACAGAAGGGAGAAATTTTTCTGAAACTATAGTTTTTGCGTGGGTGGTGAGGTGGGGACGGGATGTCAGAATGTCCCAGACGAACAACTCATGGGCAGGGACAAGGAGTCAAGAAAACTCCTACTCAGTAAATCCCCATCTCCCTCCCTCCCTTCCTTCCTTCCATCCTTCCCTCTCCTGTTCTCTCATCTCCTCTCATCTCCTCTTCTGTCCTCTCATCTCCTTTCCCGACCTTCCCTTCTTCCCTGTTTTTTAGACACAGGGTCTCACTATGTAGCCCAGGCTAGCATTAAACTCACAATCCTCCTACCTCAGCCACCCAAGTGCTGGAATTACAGGTGTGCACTAATATGTCTGGCTTTACCTACTTTCTAACAAACAATGTATCTTAGAGATTTTACCTTGTTAGTACAGAAAGAACTTCCTCATTCTTTTATATACCTGCTTGGTATTTCATTGTATGAACAAGTTATAACTAATTTGACATTTCTCTGATGATGGCTAACTAAATTATTTCCAATCTTTTTGCTCTTATGAATAATGCTGCAGTGTAATATATCATTTCATTCAAGCTTAAGGAGCTATTTTAAATCATTTTCGTCGTTACTCCTGGTGGATATCTTCCTGATGTTGAACAATTTTGTTAAATAATACTCTTTTACTACTGTTTTTTGTTCCCTCTCCCCCTTTTTTTTTCAGTACCCTGGGGGTTCAACCTTACTTCCTGTGTGATAGGCAAATGCTTTACCACTGAGCTGCACCCCAGCCCCCTTCTTTATTTTCTTTCATTCTTTCTTTGTGTGTGTGTTTGGTACTTGGAGGTTGAACATACTCTGCAAGTGTTCAACCACTTGGCTGCACCTCCAGCCCATTTCTTTTTTTTAATCTTGAGACAGAGTCTCGCTAAGTTATGGAGCCTGATTCTGGCCTCAAACCTGCTATCGTCTTGCCTCTGCCTCCTGAGTTGCTAGGATAACAGGCATGAACAGCTGCACCTGGTCTTTATTTTGAGACAGGGTCTTTCTAAGTTCTACAGACTGCATATGGCTCTAAACCCATGATCCTCTTGCATAGCTAGAGGGTGCAACAGCACCCAGCTTTAACTTTTTTTGTTTAGAAAAATGTAAACAGAAAATCTGAAATAACTTTGGAAAGTGATATTTTGTTTCATCCTTGTTTCTCTTTTTCTCTTTTTCATAACAAACTTTGCTTCTCAGGGGTTGGTGCCATCTACATCCGCCGCCGTCCCCGAGTACGTGTGGAGGCCCTGCAGAGTGGAGGGGGGCAGGAGCGGGGTATGCGGTCTGGGACAGTGCCCACACCTCTGGTGGTGGGGCTAGGAGCTGCATGTGAGGTGGCACAGCAAGAGATGGAGGTATGGGGAAAGTAGTTCCTTACCACAACTTCTTCCCTTGCGCTGGGTCTCCTATTTAGTAGCTTTTCAGCAGGACTGAGTCAGATTTATGCTAAAAGAGTAGGTTTAAGGAAGCCCTGTTCTGTCCAGTTGCTACTGGCCCTTTGTTCTGAGACAGTGTTACAGGCTCCAAAATCCATGCTGTGTTAGTAGTTTCGGCCCACTTATTTCTAGGCTTTTGGAACCCTGTGTTCAGTTACTAAGCACCTTTTACACACCAGACACTGTACTGAGTGCTGGTGCTGGAGTGGTTTCTGTAAGTAACACAGGACCATAGGTGGGTCTGATACATACCATTCCTGGGTAAAGGAGAAGAGCTTCTCAAACTTTATGTTTCTGAGTTCGTAGTCACTTTCTTAGTTCTCCTCTGCCTGCTTCTTAGTACGACCACAAGCGGATCTCAAAGTTAGCTGAGCGGCTTATACAGAAGATAATGAAGAGCCTTCCAGATGTGGTGATGAATGGGGACCCTGAACAGCACTACCCTGGTATGGACATGCACCTTTAATCCCCATTCTGGAAGAGGCTGAGACTATGAGCCCCTTGTCATAGTGTTTCTTTCTCTTTTCTAGGCTGTATCAACCTCTCTTTTGCATATGTGGAAGGGGAAAGTCTGCTGATGGCACTCAAGGATGTCGCCTTGTCTTCAGGGAGGTGAGTTGGACCAGATAGACAGGTACTGTGGAAGGGCCAGTTAGCCTGGCTTCTAAGTGCTGTACAGGGTAATAAGCTTCCTGGTATGAGGAAGACAGTCACAAGAGCTCTTGTTTCATGGTAAAGTTCATTTTTAAGTTGGGAAGGCACAGGCTGAAGTTAATATCCTCATAAGGCCTCCTGAGAGAATTGGTGCCTTTTGTATCTGAGGGGATGTATGTAACTATTCTAGTTGTACACTAGCAGTTCTGTTGCAGGCTTCCAGTATTGAAGATGCTCCAAAGGCCACCAATTATTTAGCTACCCTCCAGGCTGGTACAGATGGTGTCTTCTGGGGGAGTAAGCCCAGGGTTCTCTGCTGCTGCTTTTTGCTAGATCCGGCACATGGGGTATAATGCTCTGTCATGCCTTAGCAGTGTCCTTGCTCAAGGAAGATACCTACCGTAGGGGCCAGAGATATGTCAGGGTATACAGGGCAGCATTCCTTAGTGATGCCAGATTAGATCTCTCTTGTTCTTACGGTGTGACTCCAGGGCCCTGGAGGGGAAGAACAAGACTAGGGGCTTATGGATAAAAGTAGATTTAGTTGGGCATGGTGTCACATGCCTGTAATCCCAGCATTCAGGGAGGCTGAGGCAGGAATATTAATGCTAGTTCAAGTCAAGCCTGGTCTACATAACAAATTCTAGGACAGCATGGGCTACCCTAAAGAAAGCAGATGTTGATGATGAATTGAGAAAAGCTCATGTCTTTCTCCTCAGTGCCTGTACTTCTGCATCCCTGGAGCCCTCTTATGTCCTTAGAGCAATTGGAACTGATGAAGATTTAGCACATTCTTCTATCAGGTGAGTTGAGTTGCAACTTTTTCTGTTTTGTTTGGGTTTTGGGGTTTTCAGACAGGATCTGTATTAGTTAGCTGTCATTGCTGTAGCAGAAAAACCAATCCAAACAAACTTATGGAGGAAAAAGTTTATTGGCAATGGGAGCAGATGTGGCAGTGACAGGAGGCAGGGCCTCTGTCAGATGAGCTCATGGTATCACAGGGCAAGAGAAGAGACATGGCCAGAGGTCCAGGGTAAAAATCTCCAATGGCCCACCCACAGGGAGCCACTTATGCAGAGCTATATTCTGTCTCCCAAATTTTCCATACCTTCCATAGAGAGTGCCACCAGCTGGGGACCAAATGTTAAAACATGTGACCTTTGGGGGACATTTTATATTCAAACCATGACAGTGTTTTTCTATGTAGTGCAGGCTGGCCTCAAATTCACGATACTCCTGTGTATCCCTCTCAAGTGTTAGGATTACAGGTGTGTGCTACAACACCGAGTGATCTTCAGCATTTATGAAAGGCAGCTTTTTTTTTTTTTCTTTAACAGTTTTGGGAATGGAACCCAAAAGTCTCATGCATGGTAGGCAAGCATTCTATCAGTGAGCTATATTCCCAGCCTGAAAGTCATCCTCTTTATTGTTTGTCTCTTATTATAGTCTTCCTTAGTCTTCTATCAGGTGATTACAGGTGTGCGCTCTTTATATCCCTTGGATTTTCTTGGTGCTGAGGAATGAACTCAGGATCTGGAATGTAGTAAGCACATGTTCTACCACTGAGCTATATCCTCAGCCCTTCCTTATTCTTTTTTGATTTTTTTTTTTCCTGTTGTACTTGGGTGTTGAACCCAGGGCCTCATGCATGCTTTGCAACCATTCTACCACTGAGCTGGACTCCAACCCATTTTTTCCTTTTTATTTTAAGACAGACTCTTGCTAAGTTATGGAGGCTGCCTCTGGCCTTGAATTTGTGATCCTCTTCCTTAGCCTCCTGAGTCTCTGGGATTACAAGTGTGCACCACCATGCCCAGCAAATCTAGTGGTTGGTTTGGGTGTTTTGTACGTTTTTTTTTGTGTTACTGGGGATGGAACCTAGGGCCTCACATATGTTCGGCAAGCAATCTACCACTGAGCCATCCTGCCAGCTCCTTTTTGATTCTTTGTGAAAGTTTCTAGGGCAGTGGTTTTCAGATTGCATTGAGCATCATCTGGGAAGTTTGGGAAAGATAACAATTTCCGAGTGTCAGACTCAGATATTCTGCTTCATTAGGTCTGGAGGAAAAATAGGAAACAACTTCTCAGGTGATTCTGATGTGTTGATTCACAAACTATGTTCTGAGAAACTTTGACCTTAAGGGGTAAGACCCTGTTCTTCTTTCTGTGTCTTTTTTGTAGTAGGTACTCAGTGAATATTGGTAAAAAAAAAAATTGCCCCAGTGTCAGCTCTGATGCAGAGCTGTTTTCCTGTGCCTTCTTCAGGTTTGGCATTGGCCGGTTCACTACAGAAGAGGAAGTGGACTACACTATAGAGAAATGCATTCAACATGTGAAACGTCTTCGGGAAATGAGGTATGCACTATTATATCAGAAAGTCTTTGGAGAAGCTGTAATGTTGGCTACTCTTTTGTCCTATACAGCTAGAAACCAGAATTTGAGAGGATTTTAGGATTTAGATATACCACCAATCCTTGGCTGCTTGTTCTCAGAATATGAAATAGTGTTTTATTTTATTTTATTTTTAAATTTTTGCTTTTTGTTTATTTGTTTTGAGACAGGGTCTCACTTTGTAGCCCAGATTGCCTTGGTACTTGCTGTGTAGACCAGGCTGGTGTTGAACTCACATCAATCCTCTTGCCTTAGCCTCCTGAGTGCTGAGATCACAGGCATGTGCCACCACGCTCAGCATTGAAAATGTGTTTTAAAAACTAAAGAATGAAAGCCGGGCGTGGTAGCGCACACCTGTAATCCCAGCGGCTCGGGAGGCGGAGGCAGGAGGATCACAAGTTCAAGACCAGAGGCAGTCTGCATAATTTAGCAAGACTCTGTCTCAAAAAAGTAAAAAAAAAAAAAAAAAGAGGGCTGAGGGTGCAGCTTAGTGGTCCAGCACTTGCAAAGCATGCAAGCCTGAGGCTCTGGGTTCAATCCCTAGTACCACCAAAAAAACAAAACAAAACAAAAAAACCCCACAAAAACCTAAAAAAATGAGGATTTAGGACATAGCTCAGAGGTAGAGCATTAGTCTAGCATGTGTAAAGGCCTTGGATTTGCCCTCTAGTACCACAGAAAAATAAATAAAATAAAAACATCCAGGTGCCATGGCATATGCCTATAATCTCAGTTTAGGAGACTGAGGCAGGAGGATTATGAGTTCAAGGCCACTGGCAACCTGTACAACTTGAGACCCTGTCTCAAAATTAAAAAAAAAAAGGAGGGAGAGTTTAGGGGGGCTGCTCAGTGATATAGCATTTGCCCAGCATGCATAAGGCCCTGGATTCAATCCTCCAGTATTAAAAAAAAAAAAAAATTTATTTTAAGCCAGGCATGGTGGTGCATGCCTGTAATCCCAACAAGCTGAAGTAGGAGGATTGATGTGAGTTTGAGGCCTACCTAGTCTACATAGAAAGCCCTATGACAGCCAGGGCTACATAGTGAGACACTGTCTCAACAACAACAACAAAATAGCCAGCATTGTGGCACATGCCTATAATCCCAGCACTCTGGAGGCTGAGGCAGGAAGATCCATGTGAGTTCAACACCAGCCTAGTCTACCTAGTAAGTTCTAGGACAGCCTGGGCTTCACAGCGAGGCCCTATCTCAAACCTCCTGCCCCTGCAAAAAAAAGCAAATATATAAATAATAAAAAATAAAAAACAAAAAACTAAAGTCCTACATCAGTGCAGATAGTATTTTTCATTATCATTACTGATAGTATTAACACTTACTGTTTCAGCAACATCAATATAAAACTAATGATTTGTAGACTAAGTATAGAAAAATTCCCTTGAAGGTAAGGATTCTTGGAGTGAGACATGGTGGTGGTTGCTGTTGTTGTTGTTGTTATTAGGTGCTGCCCAATCAGGTCCAGCTCATAGTGACCCTAGGTATAACAGAACAAAACACTACCTAGCACTGTGCCATACACATGATCATTGTTGCAGCCACTGTATTTTTTCTCATTTTGAGTCTTGCGACATCAGCAAATGGAGGTCCCAGAGGCTTTACTCCATTCCTTTCATTAATGTTGACTCTACTTTGAGGAGGCAACTCTTCCCTAAGTTGTCTTTTGAATTCCTTCCAGCCTGAGAGGCTCATCTTCTGGCACTATATTAGACAGTGCTTCTCTGCTATTCACAGAGTTTTCAATGGCTAATTGTTTTGGGATTAGGCTGCCAGGTCCTTCTCCCTAGTCTCCCTAGTCTAGAAACTCAGCTGAAACCTGTCCACCATGAGTGGCCCTGCTGGTATCTAAAATACTAGTGGCATAGTTTTCAGCATTGTAGCAACATGCAAGTCCCCACAGCACAACAAGCTGACAGGCATATGGGGGAATATGGTGGTACACGCCTGTCATCCCAATATTTGGGAGGTTGAGGCAGGAGGACTGTGAGTTCCAGGCCAGTCTGCCTGGGCTATATAGTGAAACACTATATGATAGGAAATTTTATTTTTTCTTTCTTTTTCTTTTCTTTTTTAGACAGTGTCTTGCTGTGTTGCCCAGCCTGACTTTGAACTCAAGATCCTCCTATCTCAGCCTACTGAGTGCTAAGGTCACAAGCATGTGCTACCATATCCTCACACATGCTAGGCAAGTGTACTTCCACTGAGTTACATCCCTAACCCAAGATAGACATTCTTTTTTTCTTTTTTTCCCAGTACTGGGAGTTTGAACCCCAAGGGCTTGCATATGCTAGGCAAATACTCTACCACTGAGATGTACTCACAGCCTTTTCTTTATTTTTAGACAGAGTCTTGCTAAATTATGCAGGCTGCCTTTGTCCTTGAACTCATGATTTTCCTATCTCAGCCTCCCATGTCACTAGGATTATAGGCATGTGTCAGGGTGCCTCGCTTCAAGATAGATATTCATTTTTTTAATGGTTTAGGAGAGGGATTCTTAATTAATCCCAGCACTTGGGAGGCTGAGGCAAGAGAATCAAGAATTCCAGGTCAGAATGGGCTACATAGTGAGATCCTGTGAAAAAAAGAAAGAAAGAAGCTGGGCGTGGTGGTGCATGCCTGTAATCCCAGCAGTTTGGGAGGCGGAGCCAGGAGGATCGCAAGTTCCAGACCAGAGGCAGTGTGGGTAACTTAGCGAGACCCTGTCTCAAAAAGTAAAGGAAAAAAAAAAAGGCTGGGGGTGCAGCTCAGTGGTCCAGCACTTGTATAGCATGCAAGCGCGAGGCCCTGGGTTCAACCCCTAGTATCGCAAAAAAAAAAAAAAAAGGAAAGAGAGAGAAAGTTATTGAGAGAGAGAGAGAGAGAGAGAGAGAGAGACAGACAGACAGAGAAACCAACCAGGAGAATGAGAACAAAAGAGCCACTACTCAGAGTTTTCTTTGTAAAGGTCAAGAGATTCTCAGTATGTCAGCTCCCTCTAGGGCTTTCCCCAGTAGCCTTAGAACTCAGTTTCTTCCTGGGAACACTGAGGCTTCTTGATTTTTTCAGAGCTTGGCTCTGTCCTCATTCAACTTGACTTTTAAGATTCTCTTGGTCAGGTTGATGGAGTGAAAAAATTCAGGTGTACACCTTGCTTCCCTTTACAAGGTCTCCCTAGCCTTTTTGTGCACTGGTTTTTCCTTGCTAGGATATAGCTGTTGACTTGACAGCACCTAATAATAAGAACAACAATGATCCAGCTGTATTGTTTAGTTTTCTTAGGCTGAGGATTCTTCTTTGATCTGGTTTTCTGGAACATTCTGGTGCAGTCAAAGGACATTTCTATTGACTGTGCTGCTTTATTCTTCTTGTGTAGCTTCAGCATCTGTACCCTATTCCTTCTGACCCCTTACAAACTGAATTCAGCTTCCATTACCCTCAGCCAGAGCCTTATCTTATGAGCGTCTTATGGAGAAGAAGGAGTTGGTTGACTTTTATGTGGCCATAGAAAAATCAGATAAATAGGCATGCTGAGAATGCATAGTGTAAAGAAGAAGGATAATTAAAAATAGGCATACTGGTGCATGCCAATAATTCCAGCACTCAAGCTGATGCAGGAGGATCGTGAGTTCAAGGCCAGCCCGGAGTGCATAGCAAGACCCTGTCTCAAAAAACAAACAACTCTAAAAACAAAACACAACAACAGCAAAAGAATAGTGTTAAATTGTATAGAAGAAAATTAACTGGAGAAATGGAAACCACAAAATTCCATAGTTGGGGGAAGGCCATGGTGGTAAACTGTGTTAATGCGCAGGAGGCTCTGCGTTCAATCTCTAGTAAAAAAAAAAAATTCCCATAGTTATAGCACCCTGTAGTATCTTGGCTGGGAACGTTATCCAAGATATGAAAGCTGAAAGGAATCAGAGCTTAGCAGACATTTTTCGGTAGGAGTCCTTGTATGAGGTTCTCAGCTCTACAATCCAAGAGGTCCTTTTGAGTGAGAGCCAGAGATATTGGAAGCAAAATTGAACTCTGTAGAGATGAAGTTGGCAAAAATTGAGTAATACCAGTGTGTGCCCTGATGATTTAGCGCCAAGCTCGAATCCTGAGAGCAAGATTAAAACCCAGAAACAAGTGCTAAAAAGTGGGCTATATATGGTGGGTGTTAGTAGAGAGGCTTAAACTTGCTGCACGTACAGGTCAAGGTACTGGTTCAACAGGTAGACTGTCTGTAGTCAAGTGGGATGAAAGCTTCAAGAATTTGACCATGCCTTGCCTTGCCCTGCGGTGTATGCCTGTAATCCCAGTAACTCAGGAGGCTGAGACAGGAGGATTGAGATTTCAAGGCCAGAGGCAGCCTGTGTAACTTAGTGAGACCCACTCTCAAAAAGAAAAATAAAAAAGGAGACTTGGGCTGGGCGTGGTATTGCACATTTATAATCCCAGCACCTCAGGAGGCAGAGGCAGAAGGCTTGAGGCCAGAGGCAGGCTGTGCAATTTAGCGAGATACTGTCTCAAGATAAAAATAAAATTATAAAAGGGGGACTAGGGGTGCAGCTTAGTGGGAGAGTATTTACAAAATATGTGCAATGCCTTGGGTTCCACCCCTAAATACTGGAAAAGAGAGAGAGAGAGAGGGAGAAAGAGAGAGAGAGAAAGAAACAGACTTGGGTGTGGCTCAGTTGTGGAGTGCTTGCTTAGAATTAATGTGTCCTTAGGCTCAACCCCGAGTACTGCAAAAATGGAAAAAAACAAAAAACAATATGATCACGCCTTTTGCCTATTGACTCAGGATTCCTTTGGATCTCTAGTTAGTCCTGTTTATTGGCAGTTAGGGAGAAGCTACATCCAAGAGCCCTGTAAAACCAGGACTTGCAGGGCTCTGGGAAAGACTTTTCTTGTGTTGGGGTACACCAGGATAAAGGCAGAGGAAAAAGGACAGAAAGAGGCAAGTCATTGCTGAGGACCTCAGAGCCAATGTTGCCTGCTGCCTATCTAACCCCTCACTCATTCTATGCCTCTTCTCTTTGGCAGTCCTCTCTGGGAGATGGTCCAGGATGGTATTGACCTCAAGAGCATCAAGTGGACCCAACATTAGAAGAGTAGACCCCTGACTTTGTACCGGCCTGGCCACTCCTGCCTAACTGACCCATGCACAGCAGGTATCTTGTTACATCTAATGGATGCTCCATGGTCAAACCAGAATTAGGATGCTCAGTTGACTTCAGCATGGCCCACTTCCAAGTCAGAAACACAAGGAAAATATCAGTGCTTTTGGAGAGAAACAATGCCCATTTCTCTTCAGGAATTCTCTGGTCTTATAGGGTGTGGACATTCTTAATCCTGAGGCAGTAGAGAGATTTGTTATGGTACTGCTGCTGGATATATCTGTCCTTCAGCGGGAGAGCAACAGGAACTGGAAAAAAGCTGTTTGTTCAAGGATTCCCAGTGTTCTGTATGGACATTTGAATCATCACTTTCTGCTGCTAAGCGACTGGCTCCTTCAGCCACAAATCATAATCAGCTTTGATTTAATCAACTTTGACTTAACCTTTTTTGTGGCTCCAAAGGACACCTTATTATATTGACTGTTGACCAAACAGCAAGTTTCTTTTCAGAAGGCTTGTCTCTTTTTCTGTTCTCATCCTCCTTTCTTTCTTTTGACTTACTGGAACTAGAAATATCTATATGAGCCCACTTATTATTCTAATAATTTATATTTCTTTTATCATAATTTGTTAATTTGAAGATTGGAAAAATAAATTCAGTTTCTTCCATTTACTCTGTGTTTTTATGAGAACCTGAGGGACAAGTGGAAGTTGCACTTGGGAATTGTGGAGAAGACTACTACTCCACCCAATTTCCATAAGTGACTCATTCAGCTTGTGTATCTCTTCCTTCAACAATTACCAAAGGCTGCCAGGAAGATGGGCAGTGATTAGGGATGCTGACTTAGGAAGATTGCAAGTTCAAGGCCAGAGGCAGCCTGTGTATTCCAGCAAGAACCTGTCTCAAAATAAAAAAATTTAAATGGGCTAGGGGTGTAGCCCAGTGGTAGTGTGCTTGCAAAGTATGTGCAAGGCCCTGGGTTCAGCCCTTAAATACTGGCAGAGGGGAAGAAAAGGCCTGCCAGGACCCAGACTTTGTTTTGGGGATTATGGATATGCTGGCTAATGGGACCAAAAAGGATGCTGCCCTCTTTGAGCTTTCATACTAGTGGAAAGATGGAAAAGAAGTTAACAAGTAAAGACTATTATAGATTGTGATAAATGCTATGAAAGAATATTATGAAAAAATAGCAGGGAGAAACTGTGATGCTGGAGTATTCTAGGAAAGCCATTCTTTTTTATTATTTATTTACTTATTTTTTGAGATGTAGCTCAGCACCCCCAAGTGCTGGAATTACAGGAGTGCACCACCATGGCTCATTTAGGAAAGCTGTTCTGAAGAGGTGATGTTTAAGCAAAAATGCAAAGAGCTAGTGATAGCTCATCTAGGAATGAGTGACAGATGAGAAGGAACAGAAAGTGCAAAAGAGGCTGATGTGAAAACTTATGGTGTGTTTGAGAAACCAGTGCCACTAGAGTTTCCATTTGTGGGTCTGAACCCATATATGGAGAGTTACCAGCACAAAAAGAGAGAAAATAAAATGTTACAGTATATCACATGTCTTTTAACGATTGTATTTTGATTATATATTTGTGTGTGTTTAGTGGGTTGCAAATGTATTTCTTATTGTAGGTACTGTTCAATAAAAGTTTGAAAGCCACTGGGTAAAGTATGGTAAGTATGGGATGGACAAAGAAAGGAGGTGATGAAATTATAGTTTTTGTTTTTGTATTACTCAGGCTTTTGAACCCAGGGCCTCACACATGCTAGGCAAGCCCTCCACCACTGAGCTGCATGCCAGCCCCTTTTTATTTTTATTTCTGTGTTTATTTATTTTTATGGTACTTGAGGGTTGAACCCAGGGCTTCACACATACTTTGCAAATGTTCTACCATTGGGCTGTACCCTTAGCCCATTTTTTAATTTCTTTTTTCTTTTTTCTTTTATTATTATCTTTTTTTTTTTTTTTTTTTTTTTTTTGCAGTACTGGGGGTTGAACCCAGGGCCTTGCACTTGCATGCATTGCAAGTGCTGTACCATTGACCTGCATGCTCAGCCCATATTTTTACTTTTTGAGACAGGATCTCACTAAATTATGCAGACTGCCTCTGGTCTCAAACTTTCGATCTTCCTGCCTCCGCCTCCCTAGTTGCTGGGACTACAGGCATGTGCCACTGTGCCCAGCTCCATTTTTTAATTTCTTATTTTGAGGTCAGGTTCTTGCTAAATTATGCAGGCTGCCTCTGGCCTCAAACTAGTGATCCTCCTGCTTCCACCTCCCAAATTGCTGGGATTACAGGCATGTACCACTGCTCCTGGTTATTTTTATTTTATTCTATTTTATTTTTTGTTTTTTTGAGACAAGGTCTCACTGTTTAGGCCAGCCTGGCCTGGAACTCCCTATGTAGACCAGTCTGGCCTTGATCTCAGGTTGATTCTCCTGCTTTAGCCTTCAAGTGCTGGTTGTCCGCCACAATGTGCAGCCCAGGGCCCTTTTTTTTTTTTTATTTTGATACAAAGGCTTGATAAATTGGAAGGCTGGCCTCTGCCCTTGAACCTTCAGTCCTCCTGCCTCAGCCTACTGAGTAGGTGGTGCGCCACTGTTGGGATTTTTATTTTTTTTTCCTAAAGACAGGGCTGGTCTTGAACTCTAGATGCTCCTGCCTCATCTTCCCAAATGCTGGGATTATAAGCATGCACCTCCACATTCTTCACTTCTTTTTGTTTTATTTTTTAAAAATAACTTTTTTTTAGGACTGGGGATGTAGCTTATTGCTAGAGCATTTGCCTAGCATGTGTGTGTGAGGCTTTGGATTCAATCCCCAATATTGCAAATAATAACCCTTTCTATTTTGAATAATTTTAGATTTAAGAAAAGTTGCAAAGATAACACAGACTTTATACACACACACAGTTCCCCTAATTTTAAAATCTTATTAAAAACTGTCATACATTTGTCAAGAGTTAATTGATACATTATTATTAAACTAAACTTTAAGTAGTTTTCATATTAATGTCCTTTTTCTGTTCCAAGATCCGATTCTGGATAATATATTGGATTTAATATATTTTGTTATTGATTTTGTTGTTTGTTTTTTTGAGGCAGGGTCTTGCTGTTGCCTCAGGTTGGCCCAAATGGAGAACTTCTTAGCCTTAGCCTCCAGAGTGCGCTACCAAACCCGGCTTGGTTTTGTTTTTAATGAATTATAACTATAAAAACTATTTATAAAGTGTAGGTTTGGCTTTAAAATGTCGCTATTATTTCAATTACCCATTTTTCACATTCTGTTTTGCACCACCCAATTCTGCTACACAAATTTTCCTAAAGACTAGTTGGAATTGTGAGAATTTAGGCCCCGATTTTGTTAGTTGATTCTTCTGCCTTGGACGACCAAGTCAATCAAGGAGACATTCATCATGAAACAGGATACGGGCAGGGACCGGGGCGGGGTGGGCGGTTAGGACCAAAGCAACTTCAGAATACCGGTAGTTTTTTTTCTGTAACAAAATAATACCAAGATGTAGCTGTTGAGGGGGTTAGGGTGAACAAGACTTCCTAGATTGAAAAAATATATATATGGGCAAAAGATCAGGTTTTGGCTCTGTTAGGACACTATCAATAAAACAAGCTATTTGTGGTCTCTTTAATCCTCAAAACATTTCTGCGACGTACGCATTCCTTCCCTCCTTCGCACAGGCACAGAGAAGAAAAGCAATTTGCATGCGGTCCAGCAGTGACGGGCCGAGCCGGACACCTGTACCTATTCTATCGCTAGCCTAATCTCTGGCTAGGACGGAAGTTTATCAAACGTTGGTTAAAAGCCTCTCTCATACCCGGCGCGGTGGCGCACGCCTGTATCCCCAGCAAGGCAGGAGGATCGCAAATTCCAGCCCAGAGGCAGCCTGCGTAACTTAGAGAGACCAGGTGTCAAGATAAAAAATTAAAAAGGGGCTGAGGGTGCAGGTCAGTAGTGGAGAGCCCTGGGTTCAACCCTTCAGCACTGAGGCGGGGGCGAAAGCCATCCCTTCTCACCACACGCACACACCCCGGCAACTTCCGGGGGAATCTCCCGTAAACCTCAGCGCGCCTGCGCTTCGACGCTCCGTGACGTCACCACCTTGTTCCCTCCCACTCCTGGAACGCGGAGACGCTGAACGGGCTGGCGGCCATTTTGTGAAGCGGCCGAGGAGGTGGTGTCTGCGGTGGGCTCCGGGAAGCCGTTCGGGCTGGGGCTGTCGGCCGCGGGGCGGAGGCACTCGCGCGGGGGGTAACTCGGGTCTGGGTTCTGGTGCCGCGCAAGCTCTCCCCGGTAAGACTCCCGCAGCCCCGGAGCGGGCGGGGCTGTGCGGGGCTCGAGCCGCCCCTTGGTGGCCCGGGGCGGGCCTTCGGAGGCCTCTGAGCCCGCCGCAGCGAAGCACCCCACACAAAGGGTCGGGGCAGGGCTGCGGGGGTCCTCGGGCGCCACTCACGCCTCTGTGGCCCGAGAGGATGCAAGGAGGACGCCAGAGCGGCTGGGCCTGCGTACTGAAGTGGGAACGAGGCCCTAGCGAGGACGCCCCCATGGTCAGAGAGGGAGGCGGCCAGGGCCGGGTGGCCCAGGGGCCTGTGAACTAACGGGAACTGCTGTGAAAACACACCTGTATCCCGAACGTGGAAGGATTCCCCTGTCTCCTAATGGGGTAGAGGTTTCTGCTACACCTCTCCCCCGAAATGGGACGATTAATGGTAGCTAGGTCACTTTTCTCCACCCGCAGTGGAATGGAGGTCCCCTGTGGCTTACAGGTAAAAGAGGACTACAGTCGGTACTCCCCTGGGGGGAGGAAGCTCTGATCAGTACGCTCCTGTGAGTCGAGGAAAGGAAGTCAGACCCGGCCGCCTTCTTGGCCTGCAGGTGGAGGGGATTTTAGTGAAGTGCTTCCAAGGCCCAGCGTTGGGGAGGGGCTTATTGTCGGGGTGTAGGCGAGTTGGGACCTGTAGCACGGAAGTTGGGGGGTGTGTACACCTCCCGAGGCTCGGAAAATCGTAGGAAGGTTGCCAGGTGCTTGGACCCCAAGTGGGGAACCCCTTCCTACTCCTTGGGGGAGCAAGCCCTATGGGATGTGGAAGGTGAGGGGTTTTAATGGGCGTCTCATGAATCTTTGTGGCACTAGTTTGCAGCCACGTGCAATGAGTGGAAGGGCCTTTGAAGATCTACAGGTTAGTGACGGAGATGGACATTAGTGCCGCGGGCTTAGCTGCTAGGTAGTAAGTAGATGGACTTAGTGTGTGCCTTTAGTGTGTGATCTATGGTGAAAAATCCGAGGGGCTGTGGTGTGGGCTACTCACGGTTATTCAGTGGTAAACATTGATTCAGCAGGGTACTGTATATTGAGAATTGCAGACTGTGTTGGGAGGTTTCTGGATCCCAAAACCCTACTGGACTCCTGGATTCCCAGAGGTTACCTAATGTGAATGGGGGCATTTGGCAGGAACCATTTTGTATTATTCGAGATTAAGGTAATGCCAGTCGATATAACCTGCTGGGGAAAAAATGATGCCAAGTGGAGTCTTGCTGAAGGGAGAGGCATGTGAGTGAAGCTAGAGTTTGAATGGTTTGAAATGGTGTAATTTTTGCAAAATGCAATCTTAGCAAAAAGAATTGCTTGGGACCTTGTTAACGCATGTGTAGTTAATGTATTTCAGAGCATTTGCAGTTGGAAAAAATCCCACAAGTCTAGTCATGGAGGGAATTTTTCTTTCTTAATAGAAATATAACACAAGACTGGTGTACTTGTTCTTGAAATTTAGTAGTTTTGGTAAACTGGAGGATTTTTGGATTTAGTGAAAAGTAATTGTGTTCAGGCATTTTTCTAAGTATGAAAAGGTTCATAACTGTTACACGTTATACACATAACTTATGGTAATTTAATTTTTGAATGAAATGCTTGGTCTGTTTATATAAGAGTTCATGAAGATGTGCTTAGTATGTATTGGGCAGTTTACCAAAACAGGAAATGCAATTTTATGTCACTTCCCTATGCTTGATTAAATGTTGATCACTTTATGGATTACAGTGCATAATTTCAGTTTTTCTTATACTCAAATCTGTTAGGTGAAAATGCAAAGCTTTACATATTGTTGTGGTAGTTACTTATTGTTATGTGCTACTACCAGTACACTTTAGGCTTTTACTTTATTTGAAATGTCAAATGTTTTGATGGACTGTATATGGAAAGTTTGGGGGTTGTTGGTACGGTAAAAACTTGATTTTGTAGGCCAGTGTGTACCAGATGCTGGAATCCCATGATAATATTGATGTTGCTTTTATTCCATTTTGCAGAGAGCCAATGCATGATTCAGGTTTTTTTTGTTTTTGAGACAGAGTCTTTGTTGCCCAGGCTGGCCTCGAACTTGTGTAGCCCAAGCTGGCCTCAAACTTGATCTTCTCCCTCAGCCGCTTGAGTGCTGGGATTACAGGAGTATGCCGTCTTGACAGGTCATCATTCAGCTGGGTGAATGCTTTCTTCTGTAGATATAGGAAGAAGTGTCAGTAGTTGGTTGCGCAAAAGATGCTTTTAGACATCCCTCAAAGTGCAGAGAAGGTTGTCTTGTTTTGTATCTAGTGCCTGGCCCACAGATGGTTAATAAATGTTCATGGAAATAATATTGCTAAAAGTTAAGGGTCAACTACACACAAAAAAAATTTTACCTCAGTGGTAGTTTTATCAGATTTTACCGCCACCACCATATTCCTTTTAGTTTACACAGAGTTGAAGTTTAAAACCAGCTTTTAAGTCTGAAAACTATAGTGAAAGTGGATATATTAGAAGTAATATTCTTGCTTTGAAGAGTAAATGAGGTAAGGTAATGAACATTTTTGTTGGTATCAAAAATAGCAATATTCACGTCTTTTTGGCAGGAGGAATGTCTTAGAAATGTCTTTTGACTGAGCTGGGCGTGGTGGCGCACACCTGTAATCCCAGCGACTTGGGAGGCAGAGGCCAAGGCAGGGAGGATCGCAAGTTCGAGACCAGAGGCAGTCTACATAGTTTAGCGAGACCCTGACTCAAAAAGTAAAAAAATGGGCTGGGGGTGCAGCTTAGTGGTCCGAGGCCCTGGGTTCAACCCCCCAGTACTGCAAAAAAAAAAAAAAAAGAAAAAGAAAAAGAAAAATGTCATTTGACTCGCTGCCTTTGAGTACTGAATGGGGAGTTAATTGTAAAATTGGGCAGTGTATTATAAAAGGGATACATCTTCATCAGTGTCAGAAAAAATTATTCATTAAGAAAGAAAGAGATCCCAGAGCTGGGCATGGTGGCTTACTCCTGTGATCCCAGTAACTCAGGAGCCAGAGGTAGGAGGATCTCTGGTTCGAGGGCAGTGGTAGCCTTTGTAATTTAGTGAGACCCTGTCTTAATTTAAAAAATACAAAAAGGGCTCGGGGTATGGCTCAGGGGCAGAATACTTGCAAAGTATGTGCATAACCCTGGGTTCAGTTCCCCAGTACCAGGGGGGAAATAAAAACAAGAATGATCCCAGAAGCTTTGCACAGTGGTGCCTGCCTGTAAGCCCATCTACTTGGGAGGCAAAGTAGGAGAATTACAAGTTCAAGGCCAGAGGTAGCTTGTGTAGTTTAGTGAGACCTTGATGAGAAATAAAAAATGGGATGTGGGGTGCAGTCTAGTGGTAAGAGCTCTTGCACACTATGCACAAGGCCTTGGATTAAGCCCCTAGTACCCCCCCCACACACACACACACAAATATCCCAGAGATCTGGACTCTCTGGCACATGCCTGTAACCTCAGGGACTTGGAAGTGTAAGGCAAGTAGATGGTGAATTTGAGGCCAGAGACAGCCTACACAAATTAGACCCTGTTGCAAAAGAAGAAAAAGAGGCTGAGGGTGCAGCTCAGTGATAGAGCACCTGCCTAGCATGCAGAGGCCTTGGGTTCTTTCCCCCAGTACTGGGGTGTGGTGGGGGTTGCAGGGAAGAGTGATCCCAGAATCTGAAATATGTTCTGTTTGGTGATAGGGGACAAAATCAAGTGGATGAAGCTGTGGTTTCATAATACCTACTGTGATGTGATTACTGCTTATAGCATTGTGCTATTTGTAATTGATTCTGTTGCTCTTCTGAGGTGAATGTTTGAGGGGTTGTTTCTTTCTTTTGGATTGAAGTACCATGCTCTACCCTGATTCTTGTCAAGTAAAGACTGAACAAAGTAAAAATTCACTTTTGGGTGTTTAGTACCAGACGAAAAGTGGAAATGGTCATGTTCTAGTTTGTGCCTTGACATCTTGATACAGAGGTTTGTGGTCGAACGTTTTAGCCTTGACATTTCAAGTGATTAGTGTAGCTAGCAAGTAACAAAATCTATCTTGTCATAATTGCATTTTAAATTTATGCATGTATCTGGTATTTGTTATGCTGAAGCAATGTCACAGTGTTAGGACATGAAGTGGAAAATACATTAAAGTGAGCTTGTTTTAGATCTTCTGAAATAGATCAATGGCATACCAGGCCCATTTTCTCTTTGCTTACTCTTATAGTGTATGTTTAGATAAGATACGTAGTTTTAGATATTTTGTTTGATAGAAATATTTCAATCTTGACCTTCTAAAGTTCACCAGAGTTTAAGGTGAGTGGGGTAGACTTTTCAATTTGGGATCCCACATTTGTTTGCTGATACCTAGTACGTAGGATCTTGGAAAACAGTGATACTACTGTTAAGTTATTGTAGTCTTTACAAAGTGAGGAATTGAAAAAAGTACTTCAGTTCTCAGTTTGCATTTGTCGCCTTTTTCTTGTGAAGAAAGGTACATACAGCATGCTGGGTTGTAAAGTTCTAGCTTATAGCTTTGACTTGCTGTTTACTTTTCCTTGGTATTGGGTGGGATAGGGCTTCCCTTTTTGTGTCTGGGCTGATTTTGTGCTATAAATTGAACCCACTTTGAATTAGACTTTTGCCAAATTCAGGTGATCTTTCAACTTTTCTTTGTGGAGTAAGAATTTTCCTCCCAATTTTTGAGTAATTTCTGGAAATCTTGTAGAAAGCTTTTAGTACATATAGTTCCCTTCAGGCTTAACTGGCTGACTTGAATTTGTCCTCAAGATGGAGGAGATAGGATGCCTTCCCTGGTCTGGAAGGAAAGAGGTTGAGGAACCTGTTTTTCCTTATTTTCAGAGCATATTCCCTGACCCCATACCAGACCTTTGAATTATGGTCTCCAGTAGGTATTAGATATTTATAGCAAGACTTATCTAGAAAATTACCTTGGTTTACCAGGCACAGTGGTGCCCACACTTAACTCCGTGGACTCCGGAGGCTAAAGTAGGAGGATTGTTCCCCAGAGGCAGCTTGCACAGCTTGATAAGACCCTAACTCAAAAAATAAAAACTGGGGAGCCGGGCACGGTGGTGCACGCCTATAATCCCAGCAGCTTGGGAGGCGGAGGCAGGAGGATCGCAAGTTCAAGACCAGAGGCAGTCTGCATAATTTAGCAAGACCCTGTCTCAAAAAGTAAAAAAAAATGGGCTGGGGGTGCAGCTCAGTGGTCCAGCACTTGCAGAGCATGCAAGTGCGGAGGCCCTGGGTTCAACCCCCAGTACCACAAAAATAAATAAATAAATAAATAAAAATAAATAAAAAATAAAAACTGGTCTGGGAATGCAGCCCAGTGGCTAGATTACTTGCAAAATATGTGCAATCCCTTAGTTTCAACTCTCAGGTGCTCCTCCTATCCCCTACCCCAACTTACCCTGGTTCTGTAGCTCCTAGATTCAGCCCTGTACATTTAGAAATAAATATTTCAGGAATTCATGCCCTTCCTCATTGCTTTATTTGAAGCAAACTTATTTCTGTTTTATGTTTCCCTCTTTGACCAGTTCAAGAAATGACTAGGGCTTTTAAACAAAGTTTTAAAACTCTTTAGCTTTTAAAAGTGTATTTTTAACATTTGCATAGCTTTTTGTGGCAAAAGTCTCATTGTTACCTAGCTGTTTTTGCAGTTTGAGCAGTTATCTAAAAGATGTTTAGTATATCCTTTAGACAAGTTTGGAATAACAATTAGGATTTTTGAAATTTGTTCTACTCTTTGGTGATAAATATTAAGCTCACTAGTTTTTTATCTTGAAAGAAATCAGTTAAAAATGAGCGTTATTCAGATAAGTGTTAGGCAGGCTAACAATAGTTTTCCATTGCTAATCTTGATACAGAGCAGTGGCAATTTTTTTCTCTGATTCACCAAATTTTAAAGATAATCTTAAAATTAGGCATAGTGGTGCATGTCTGTAATCCTAGCACTTGAGAGGCCGAGGCAGGAAGATTGCTAGCTAATTCAATGGTAACCTGGGTTACAAAGCAAGTCGAAGACCAGCCTGGACTACATAGACTCTGATTCAAAAAATAAAATTTTGCTGTGTGGGGGGAGGTGGAGGTGGGAGGACTACAAGTTAAAGGCCAGGGTTAGCCTATATAACTTAGCCAGACCCTGACTCAAAATTTTAAAAATAGGAAATGGGCTGAGGGTGCAATCCAGTGGTATAGCACTTGCTATGTATGTATGAGGCCCTGGGCTCAATTCCCAAGTACCGCAAAAAAAAAAAAAAAAAAAAAAGTTAAAAATGACCTATTAAATATAAGTATCTAATCATTTGGTTGGGCTGGGATTTAGCTCAGGTGGTAGAGCAGCACTGCTCTGCAGTCTTTGAGATCCCATGTTTGATTCCCAGTACTGCAAAAATGGGAGGAGGATTTGGCAATCCACTCCAGAGGCAATCCCAAAGCAATCAGCCATCAAAAACCCTAGGAGGGAGCCAGGTGAGGTGGTGCCTGCCTGTAATCCCAGCCGCTCAGGAGGCGGAAGCAGGAAAGTTTGAGACCAGAGGCAGTCTGTGTAATTTAACGAGAGCCTGTCTCAAAAAAGTAAAAAAATGGGCTGGAGGTGGCAGCTCAGTGATCCAGCACTTGCAAAGCATGCAGTCTCGAGGCCCTGGGTTCAACCCCCCAGCACCCCCCCCCCCCACACACACACACACACGGGAAACCCTAGGAAGGTCCCTATGAGTCAGATGCGACTTGATGGCTCCCAACAACAACAAATCATTTGGTCATATGCATTGCTTGAGAATTGGTCATAATTTCACCAGTTTGGAAGAAATTCCAGTGAAAGATGAGTGGCGTGTTTTTATTTTGGAAAGTATCTTTATGTACTGGATATCTTTAGGGACCTTTAAAAACAGGTCTTTTGAACCTATTGTGCTAGAGGAACTTTTCCTTATCTCAGTGGAATTAGTCCATATAGGCAGAACTTTGATTTCATTTATGTTTTGTGATGTTTGGTAATCTTTTGGTGCAAAGGAAAATTTTGAAAGAGCAATTGCAGTTACTTCTATGAGTACCTTTGAATTGATGAATTTGTCCCCGAATTGTGCGAGTTTTGTGCTTTTTCATCAAAAGTTTGGCAGGAGCCTAGGGAAATAGAGGTTGGATTTGTGATATGGAGTTTTCTGGACTGATGTAATAATCAAATGGTAAAAGCAATTACTAGTTGTAAAGCTGAGCTTTATTACCTTTTCAGTTTTTAATTTTTTAGGTTTATTTATGACACGTTCTTCGTGTAAACATATAAACGTTTTGAGTGACATTCAAATGTGAAGGCAATACAGAGTTAAAGCATGTGTGGGTTTTGGTATATGTCTTTTTTTAATGCATTCTAATGAAGTACTCTGGTGGTTTCAGACTCGCCTTCGTAATGTACAGTTCAGTGTGGCCTGTGCGTGTTTTGTGTTTCCTGCATTGATTTTGCCTTCGTTTATTCTCTATTGCAGTCTAAAAGTTGGTTTTAATTGGTTGCCCACAGGATTGACTTGACCTCTACTTCTTGTTAAGAAAATACATCTCTTGTTTTATCAGGTAAGAGATTTTGAATAGGTTTGTTTTTATACAAAATAAAATGAGATAGGCTATTAAGAAACATGAAAATATGTTATAGTGACTGAATTGTGTTTGTGTATGCGTATGTGTGTTTACAAGCTTATCTGAGGGATGGGGGTGGGATAAATAGTTGTTGCTTCCTTTGAAGGTCAGTTTTGTATAGATGCATTTCTCCTGTTGCATTCCTTATTGTTAAGGTAGTTGCTGTTTTTTTTCCCTCAGTAACATTCTAGATGAATTACAAATACAGGTGTTTGTTATTGGTATGGTTATTTATATTCCCTAGGTGTATAGGTATAGATAATGGGTCATATGTTTTAGAGGACAAATTTTAGTCTTTAGGTGGAACCTTAGCAATTGAATCTAACTTTTTTGTTTAAATAACTAAGCTAGGTTAAAATGTCTTAATCTCTTAAACAGGAACTTAGTAGTAGAGTAACAGATGTTATTCCATATATTTCAAAACCTAAAAACTGTTTTCCTCTTCAGATGGCTTTATGAATAAATCTTGTGCTGTACTTTGGTTTAATCTTCAGCCCTTTTCTACCTGGTAATCGAAGGCCGATTTTCAGTAGCATGTTTTCATGTGTACCTTGTACAGGCTTTCAGTAAATCTTGGCAGAAAATCGTTTAGAGAGTTACCGTGTATGTCACTTAGATTTGTGTTTAATTTTTTTGTTCTTGGGACCATACTACGTTCTCATTTTATTGTCCAAGTGCGAACTAATGCATCTCTCTCTCTCCCACTCTCTCTCTCAAGTTGTTTTGGGTACCTAGATTACCCATGATGTTTCTCCATACAAAGTGATCAGACATTTTTTGAAGTTGAACAGGAGTTCTATTTCAATTTTGCATATAACCACATAGTCCAGATTCTGTAACAAATGTGAATTTGGTTTAATTAACTTGAAACCTATTGGTAAATTTCCTTATAGGCTGCTAAATAGTAAATAAAATGTCTGTTGGTGTGATGTTTTTTAGTGTTAGTTTTTCTTAGTGACTCTTGCACCCCATATTGAAAAACTTTGCCCATCCTCCCCAAATTTCTAGTTTCTTATGATGGTCTCACAAAGCATATTCTGTTTGCCAGTCCATCTTCCTGGATTAAATTTGAAGGTTGCTTTTATTTTTGTGTATAAGTATATGAGAAAACTATCAAAACTCAAACAGTATATCTTTATTTTGTATATAGTGGTCATAATATTGAGATACAATTACAGATACTATTTATTAAATTAGTATTCATATAATATTAGACATTGAAGAACTCCTTTCATGAAGTTACATAGTTCTTAGACCTTATAGCAGGAAACTTTTCAGTACCTAAGGTTGAACTGTGTTCAGCCTAGGCATATACTCCACCACTGAGCCATACCCCCAGCCACCTTTTTATTTTTTTAAGACAGAGTCTTCTAAGTTGTATAAGCTGGCCTCATGCTCCAAACCTGTGATCCTTCTCTCTCAGCCTTCAGAGTAGCTGGGATTACAGGCATACACTATGGTGCTGGCCAAAACCTTGCCTCTTGCACCTCCTTCTTCTTCTTCTTCTTCTTCTTCTTCTTCTTCTTCTTCTTCTTCTTCTCCTCCTTCTCCTCCTTCTCCTCCTTCTCCTCCTTCTCCTCCTCCTTCTTCTTCTTCTTCTTCTTCCTCTCTCTCTCTCTCTCTCTCTCTCTCTCTCTCTTTTTTTTTTTTTTTTTTTTTGTAGTATTTGAGAGCTGACTCCAGAGTGTCACACATAGTTTGCAAGTGCTTTACCACTGGGCTACATCCCTAGGTGCATTTTTTATTTTTTTCTTTTGAGATAGGGTCACACTAAATTATGCAGGCTGCCTTTGGCATCTAACTTGATCCTCTTTGCCTCAGCCTCCTGAGTTGCTGGGATTACAGGTGTGCACCACCATGCCCAACTCAAACTTTGCCTCTCCTAATGTTCTTGTTTGGGAAGTGATAAAAACCAGATATCAAATAATTCATAACTTCCTTGAGGTCTCAGTTTAACAGGCTTATATTTGAATGTTGATTTGATCACGTTAATTTCAAATGAATATTTTTCCAGTCTGAAGGATTTTTGTGTCTGTGTACAAAACTGTTAAACTTAAAATATTAAAATTTGATATAAATTTGGGAGAAACTTTTTTGTTTAACTAAATCAAAATGGATGTTATCTAAGGAGATCATGAGTAACCAGAGATCTCACAGGAATGATGTTGAGGCAGAAACTATCACAATTACTGAATAAAGTTCACTTCCTAGTTCTTCTAAAACAAATCAAAAAGTATTTCCTTTTCATTGTCAGCCCTCTTCTAGGGGAAAGGCAAGCCATTTCATTCATTTGTTCACTAATTAGGTTTTCTTTTTTTTGAGACAGGGTCTCCCTATGTATACCTGGCCGGCCTTGAACTTGAGATCCTCTTAGCTTGGCTGCCGGGGTGCTGGGATTACAGGCCTGGCCATTCATTTATTTTAATGGAGAATTTAGGATTTATCATTGGACCTGAGTTTTAATTTAAATAAAAGTGACTAGTACTATAACTAGGTTTCACTTTTTAGAGTAATAAATACAGATAAACTCAGATTTTGGCTATAGTATTTAGTATTTTTTTTAGCTTTTTACTGTGTATTAACTTGGTTTATAATAATTCCATAGGTAGTTTTACTTAGTACAGCTACAAGGCAGATTGAATAGTTTTCGGGGGAATGTGGAATCAGTTCTTTCTTGAGACTTGGATCTACTTTAAGTATTTGTAATTCACGAGCATTCCAATTTTCTGTTTCTTTTGGATTTTGAGACTGAGCCTTATAAAATGGCACTCTGATAATTGTATAGAACTATCATGTTTATGGGGAAGATGTTAAACTAGTTTATTTAAAACTAACTTTGCATCCTTTGCATGGTTTTTCCCTATAGATGGTTAAATTTTGTTTCCTGATTTAACTTACACATTTCTTTTAAATCTTACTGAGTGATTAGTGGTCTGAATGATGTATATGGTGATTTTACTGTCCTACAGTTGTTTTTTCCTGAAAGTTTTGAGTCTTGGGACTGAACTAATCGTTTCCAAAATTAATGACTTTGGAAGTTGAAATTGTCCAGGTTTTACTTTGTAAAATGGCACTCAATGTTCAGTTTTTAGAACATCTAAATTAAAGACATTACCTTTGATAGCTTGAAGGGAATATTTCAGGGCCTAATATGGTAGCTGGTCATTCTTGCAGCTAAAACCTTGGTGTGATAAACAGGAGTCTGACCTGGCCGTTGCCTTTTTTCATCTGCAGGTGTGTGTGGTTTCAGCGCAGCATGGCTGTGGTCATCCGTTTGCAAGGTCTCCCAATTGTTGCGGGGACCATGGACATTCGCCACTTCTTCTCTGGATTGACCATCCCTGATGGGGGCGTGCATATTGTAGGGGGTGAACTGGGTGAGGCTTTCATCGTTTTTGCCACTGATGAAGATGCAAGGCTTGGTATGATGCGCACAGGTGGTACAATTAAAGGGTCAAAAGTAACACTGTTGTTGAGTAGTAAAACGGAAATGCAGAATATGATTGAACTGAGTCGTAGGCGTTTTGAAACTGCCAACTTAGATATACCACCAGCAAATGCTAGTAGATCGGGACCACCACCTAGCTCAGGAATGAGCAGCAGAGTAAACTTGCCTACAACCGTACCCAACTTTAATAATCCTTCACCAAGTGTAGTTACTGCTACCACTTCTGTTAATGAAAGCAACAAAAGCATACAGACGTTTTCCACAGCCAGTGTAGGAACTGCTCCTCCAAGTATGGGGGCTTCCTTCGGGAGCCCAACATTCAGCACAACCATTCCGAGTACAGCCTCTCCAATGAACACAGTCCCACCGCCACCAATTCCTCCAATCCCAGCAATGCCATCTTTGCCGCCGATGCCATCCATTCCCCCAATACCAGTTCCTCCTCCAGTACCTACATTGCCTCCTGTGCCTCCTGTTCCTCCTATCCCCCCAGTCCCTTCTGTGCCCCCCATGACCCCGCTGCCACCGATGTCAGGCATGCCACCCTTGAATCCGCCACCTGTAGCACCTCTACCTGCTGGAATGAATGGCTCTGGAGCGCCTATGAATCTGAACAATAACCTGAATCCTATGTTTCTGGGTCCATTAAATCCTGTAAACCCTATCCAGATGAACTCTCAAAGCAGTGTGAAGTCATTTCCCATCAACCCTGATGATCTGTATGTCAGTGTGCATGGAATGCCCTTTTCTGCTATGGAAAATGATGTCAGAGATTTTTTCCATGGGCTCCGTATTGATGCAGTGCATTTATTAAAAGATCATGTAGGTCGAAATAATGGGAATGGATTGGTTAAGTTTCTTTCCCCACAAGATACATTTGAAGCTTTGAAACGAAACAGAATGTTGATGATTCAACGCTATGTGGAAGTTAGCCCTGCCACAGAAAGACAGTGGGTAGCTGCTGGAGGCCATATCACTTTTAAGCAAAGTATGGGACCTTCTGGACAAGCTCATCCACCTCCTCAGACACTTCCCAGGTCAAAATCGCCCAGTGGGCAGAAAAGGTCAAGGTCAAGATCACCACATGAGGCTGGTTTTTGTGTTTACCTGAAAGGGCTACCATTTGAAGCAGAAAATAAACACGTCATTGATTTTTTTAAGAAGTTGGATATTGTGGAAGATAGTATTTATATAGCTTATGGACCCAATGGGAAAGCAACTGGTGAAGGCTTCGTAGAGTTCAGGAATGAGGCTGACTATAAGGCTGCTCTGTGTCGTCACAAACAATACATGGGCAATCGCTTTATTCAAGTTCACCCAATTACTAAGAAAGGCATGCTAGAAAAAATAGATACCATTCGAAAAAGACTCCAGAATTTCAGCTATGACCAGAGGGAAATGATGTTAAATCCAGAGGGGGATGTCAACTCTGCCAAAGTCTGTGCTCACATAACAAATATTCCATTCAGCATTACCAAGATGGATGTTCTTCAGTTCCTAGAAGGAATCCCAGTGGATGAAAGTGCAGTACATGTTCTTGTTGATAGCAGTGGGCAAGGTCTAGGACAGGCATTGGTTCAGTTTAAAAATGAAGATGATGCACGTAAGTCTGAACACTTACACCGTAAAAAACTGAATGGGAGAGAAGCTTTTGTTCATATAGTTACCCTAGAAGATATGAGAGAAATTGAGAAAAATCCCCCTGCGCAAGGAAAAAAAGGGTTAAAGATGCCTATGCCAGGTAATCCTGCAGTACCAGGAATCCCCACCACAGGAATGCCCGCTGCGGGAATGCCCGCTGCAGGAATGCCTCCTGCGGGAATGCCTGCTGCAGGAATGCCCGCTGCCGGAATGCCCGCTGCAGGAATGCCCGCTGCCGGAATGCCCGCTGCGGGAATGCCCGCTGCCGGAATGCCCGCTGCCGGAATGCCCGCTGCCGGAATGCCTGCTGCAGGAATGCCTGCTGCCGGGATCCCCACTGCCGGGATGCCTGCTGCCGGAATGCCTGGTGCTGGAATGCCTGGTGCAGGAATGCCTGGTGCAGGAATGCCCAGTGCAGGAGGTGAAGAGCATGCCTTCCTGAGTGTAGGATCAAAAGAGGCTAACAGTGGGCCTCCATTTAACTTCCCTGGTAATTTTGGTGGGTCAAATGCCTTTGGACCACCACTCCCTCCTCCAGGATTAGGAGGAGCCTTTGGTGATGCTAGGCCTGGTATGCCTTCAGTTGGAAACAGTGGTTTGCCTGGTCTAGGACTGGAAGTTCCAGGTTTTGGAAGTGGACCAAATAATTTAAGTGGGCCATCGGGGTTTGGAGGGGGCCCTCAGAATTTTGGAAATGGCCCTGGTAGCTTAGGTGGTCCCCCTGGCTTTGGAAGTGGCCCTCCTGGTCTTGGAAGTGCGCCTGGGCATTTGAGTGGGCCTCCAGCCTTTGGACCTGGACCTGGTCCTGGCCCTGGCCCAATCCATATTGGTGGTCCCCCTGGCTTTGGATCTAGTTCTGGAAAACCAGGACCTACAATAATTAAAGTGCAGAACATGCCCTTCACTGTGTCCATTGATGAGATTTTAGATTTCTTTTATGGTTATCAAGTAATCCCAGGTTCAGTGTGTTTAAAATACAATGAAAAAGGTATGCCTACAGGCGAAGCCATGGTAGCCTTCGAATCTCGGGATGAAGCCACAGCTGCTGTCATTGACTTAAATGATAGGCCTATAGGCTCAAGAAAAGTTAAACTTGTGTTAGGATAGCCATTCACATCAATTCTTTATAGGGTAGATTTTCATGTTGCTGTGATTAATGCATCCAGATCGTTTTCCTAGTATTTTCAGGTTAGAACCTGTGGATTGTTTCAATTACATATAGATTGGTTTCTATAACATAGAGCATTGGTTGATTGTTTACAACTCACTACCAGGACAAACACTGATGTATGTTACAGTAAAGTTATCTGGAGAAAACACAAAAGTGATTTTGGCATACCATTAGAGAAACCATTTGTAAAATTTAATGACCACATGAAGCTTATCAAGGAGTCTAGATTGGTTTTGTTTTATATCACATGGGATGGAGAAAATAGAAGTGTCAATAGAGCTCATTTGAGGGTACTCTTGCCAGCTGCTGAAAAATAGAGTTGGCTGCTCTTGAAATTTGATTTAAAGCTGGACAGATTTGCTTTGTTATAGGGTCAAAGCTTTGTCTAAAATCTTCATTTTCTTTTAAAATTGAATAAAATCTCTGTATACAGATTCATTGTATGTACCTTTATTGCTTCTTGAGGGTTCTTGCTGTATAGACAGTCCTGCTTCAGATATTGCTGCTTTGTTTGCCTAATTGACTCATTTGTAAATGAGCAGACCTGTTGTGTTGGTTTTTATCTTTAAATATGAAACTCCACACTTGATTTGTGCTATAACCCTGAACTTTGATTTCTAATGTCACACTTAAAACTGTGTGGGACGACTTTTGCCATAAAAATAAACTATGGAGTCCTCTGCCTATCAGAGCTTTTTTGGTTTGACTGCCAAGTTTTAGTTTAGTAAGTTTAAAAATTGTTCATGTTGTGTGGATGACATTGGAAACCAGAAACCACTTATAGTAATCAGTGTTTAAGGTGCTTGATTTGCAGTCCTGTGATGGACTAATTGTTATAGCAATTTCCTTCTTTCCCAACTTCTATGAAATTTTGGCCTTTAAATAAACAGAGAGGAGTCTGTTCATAAGAAAGATTATTATATCTTGGCTTTTAAAACTGATGTTGAAATTGTTAGCTTTGTTAGTAGTAGTATTGTAGGATAAGAGATTCATAAGCTGGTCCATAGGTTCATACTTGTTTAATCTTGTTAATTTGGAGGCTTTTTGGTGTAGTTGTTCTATCAGGAGCCTGTTTACAAAAATTCTCTATGCAGAGTACAAATGCAGTTGTCAGTAGAAAATTGAGACTCCTTGCCCTTTCATATTCTTTGACATTTAGGACACTAAGGTAGGAGGACCACATAGGTTTTGTTTAGTGTCTTTGTTATAAAAACATTTGCTTTACAATGTCTTGCTCACGGCCGAATAAGGGTCTATTAGCGTTTCTTTCCTTAGTGAAAATGCTCCGAAGATGTGTCACATTATATTATAAGCTTACAAAATGGAAGACTGGTTAATTATCATGGAAAGCAAATTTTATCTTTTACGTGGCCCTCTTTCTTTGGTTTGAAACATCCTGACATTTCCTACAAATCACTGTACATACAAAGAAATCAGACCTTTAAAAAGTATTTCCTATTGAAAAATATGTAGTGCCTTTTTGGTGTGGCAAGTCAGTGGAACACTGAAATATGTTGTCGTCGTCGTGTAATTTAGAGTTAAAAGAGTGGCAGCAGTTTAATTTGTGTGATAGAATTTGGAAAGCGTTTTCATCAATACAGTATTCGAGGATTGACAGTATAGGGTTTTTGTTTAGAGAAAGGATTATTCAGATTTTGACAAGAGGTGGCTGCATTGTGAGTCTTGGTAATTCACAAATACAAACTTGCTTGACTGATCACTAGATATTGGCTCCTCAAATTAAAAAGCAATATATTTATGCTGTTCAGTTTAAGTTTTTTTTGTTAAGTAATCATTTCTCGTTCCAAAGACAATGCAAAACACTTCAGCACTGTTTGGAAGTCTTAATTTCAACCAGAGGTTATTTTTTCCATTGGAAAGCTGTTTTCATTTTAGAAAAATGGGGTGCTTGAAGATGAAAATCTTTTATCCTTTTTCATAATTTATTTTGGTTGTATGTGAGTGCATTCTTATTAAATATTTCATATACTTTGTTGCAACTACTCTGTTATTTCTACATCTTAGGTAAATGCTGAAAAGAAAACTTGATCTCATTGTTCATCAAATTAAATAAATTAAGAAAATAGTGGTTTGTGTAGAAATTGGAGAGAACTGTGTGTTTTATATTTCATTGAACCACAACAATGCTCGTTGTGAAATGTAATTAAATGCTTTCCCCTCTGGAACTTGATTTTTGTATATCTGAGACTATTATAGTGCTAATTGCTAAGCATACTGTTATCTTGTTCTGGGCATTGGAGTTTCAGTTTTTTAAAAAAATTCTTAAAAATGTATTCTGTGAAACTATTCATCCCTCTCTTCCTACAAAATTTCTTCTAAGGACTAGATTTGGGGTAGAATTGAATTTACATAATTTTCTCATTTGTATGGTATGAAGGATTTGTAAAGTTTGCTCAAAGTTGTGTGCATTTGTAAACACTATCATGGTATTCTCAATTTTGTGTGTAAATTTTATTGTCTGTTTTTGGTGACTTTGACATTAATGGAAGAGAACCTTTTCCATTAGGTTCCTTCCCCCCTGCGTTTTTATTGGTGTTTATTTTTCTTTTGGTTTAAAGGATTAGAGAAATCTACAAATGTACTTTATAAATAAGCAAACTTGTAAACTTTTCTGAACTTCAGTGAAAGATTTAGTTCACAAGCATTATTTGGAGGTATGTTCTATGTTTACACTGTAGTTTGGATGTACAATTATTAGTGGCTGTTTTGCAGTTTTTTTGTTTCTTAATGCAACACAGTGTTAAGTGAAATGTAGTTCCGAACTTTGTGTTCCAGGTTGTCAAAATATTGACAATTAAAATTCCATTAGAAAATTTTTAATTCAAAATTTCAGATAGTAATGTTTAATGTTAAGGTCAGTCTTAACCCACTAGATGAAAATCTAGGTCTATGTATGGAAGTTAGCAAACATGTATTTTTTAGGTGAAAATAGTCAACTTACATAAAAATAAGCACGAAAGCTTTACTCAAACTTCATTATAGTGGATTCTGTAATTGTGTACAGGTGTGGGTCAAGTGTGTAAAAAAATTTGAAGGGTTCTTGAAATGAGTAAAGAACATGTAAAATTGCTGCTAGTCAAATCTTTTGGAATAAATTTCTGGCAGTGAACACTTTAAAAATTATTTCCCACTCTCCCCAAATTGCCACATTTAAATTATTTTGCTTAAATTGTTTTATTGGCAGCTCTGTAGTAGTCCAAACTTTAAAAACCAAGCACAGTAAAATGGCTCTTTGACAGTTTTGCCAAAACATTGCCAGCAAATACTACTATGGCATCATTCAGCAGTTTTTTGTTTATAAAGATGAAGTCTTGAATACTGTTCAATAAACTTGTCATAAAATAAAGGCTGATGCTTTTAATGCTTTAACTGCACAAAAGTACTTCACTGAGCTATAACACCCTTTTTTAAAAAACAAATGAATATTTGTGCCTTTGGAAATGTGATTTTGGTGATCTTGGAGGTAATAATTGTTGCTTGTCCTTGTCTGCTAATACTGAAGTGTGGAAAGAAGAGGATGCCTGGAACGGCAGGGAGGAAACTTGATTCTAGGTCAAGACTGTGGTATCTATCTTTTCAGAATTTTATTTTGTGTGTTTTGCTGGTAAACTACTTCATTATGTGTATTTGGAAAGAACTGGAGACTACATACTCCTTTTCACAGAAGGAGTTTGAAAGGGGTTTGTGAATTATGATCTTTAAAAATTGATTACAGTAGGAAATGAGAAAAGAAATCTTAAGGACAGAGTCTCAGTTTCACACACCTCAAGTTTTGTTTCTGTATTACTATATGAGATATTTGAGGTGGAGAAGGAAGGGGCATCAAAAATATTGCTGCTTTCTGACTTTTTATGTGCTCCTGGGAATCAAACGCAGGGCTCTGTGCATGCTAGGCAAGACCTTTACCACTAAAGTACATCCCCAGCCCTTGCTTTTTGAAATTGGTGCTCTGGGTTTTTGTCCCTTCTACATTTGTTCAGCCTTTGAAATAATTGGAGTTTTCGTAAACTCTGCAGAGTCCTTTAAGATAAGAATACTTCCCTCAAAAAAAAAAAAACGTGGATTAGAGTCACAGGAACTAGTGGGCTGTTTCTTATAAACAAAAGTATTGCCTTTATCATGTAAGAGTTTAGCCTGTATTTGAATATCCAGCTTTTAAAGGGGTTAGACATATGTAATTCCACGTAGGAGCTAAGCCATTTTGTTTATTTTTGAAACGGAAGTCTCACTGTGTTGCCCAGCCTGGCCTTGAACTAGGCTCAAGCAATCTTCCTGCCTCATTCTCCTGAGTGTCTGCGACTTCAGGTGCATGCCCCTGTGCCTTTGAGCCTTTTTAAAATGATCAAGGTTGACTAAACATTTCAAAAATGATTAAGTGAAGTCAGTCACCCACAGATACCCAGTATGACCATGGCTGTTACCATCTAAAAGTAACACGGTTACTTTTAGACAATGATAGTATGTTTCCTTTTCTTCAGGGGAGGTCACTTCTATAATTCATTGTTTTCTGCTTTCCAGTGTTTTATAGCAAGAAATAGTGTATCTGTTATGTGCATCCATCACTGTTCTCCCAAAATGGGATATGGTAGAATCTACACTTACAGTTTTACTTTTCTATTAAACAATTGATGGTTTCAGTTTCATCTTTTTAGTCTAAAACTGTGTAGATCATAATGACTCATAAATTGTTTTGGAAAGAGTGTACTATGGAAGTAATACTATTTTCTGATACTGCGGAGACTTTTCTGAGAAAAAACTCTGTTTAACAACAGAAGCAAAATCATTTTCACCATAGTAGTCCTGGGTTTATTCTTGGTGCTCTGAGATACTTTGTGTCCAAGAGTCTTAAGAGCCTCTTAAAATATGACTCCTTTTCTGGATCAACATAACTAGCAATAAGCAACCAAGGTGGGACACCCTTCTACATATTTTTCTACTACTGAAGAGTCCAGAAGGAGCAAAAAGCCACCTGATGTAAACAGTCCAGCCCCAGGTATGGGAGGAGAGCACTCTAAAACTATTGAGGCAGTATATAGTGGTGGGGAAAATCTTATTAACTATATCCCTTGATTTCTTTTGAGCCCCAGGGACTTTCCCTTCAGTGAAAATGTTGAAGATTAGGACATTGAGACTCAGTAAATAATTGTAGAGAAGTGATAAGTAGCTCAGTAGAGCATTGGAATTGGCATCCTACCTGTCAGATATCTAGATTCTGACCTTAGTATCAGTTATTTCAAGTCATTTTTCCTAATCAGCTGATGGCTTAGCATTTCATGTTGAGAGGAAGAAGAGGTGACTGGGGGAAATAACCTAGTGTGTACAGAGTCAGAAGTACATAATTAGCTTAATTCATCCCCAGAAGTGAGCTATGCTGTGTTCAAACTGGCTACCCCTTGGTGTTTGGGTCCCTCATTCTGTTGCCATCAGTTTTCTACTTTTGCCTGCTTATATAGTAAATCTGCTGGCAACCAGGAGTTTGAGTCTCATTTAGACTGAATTCCCTGCACTGTCTCTCACCCCAGCCTTTTAAAGGGCAGAGATTGTTTACTTACAGCTCTTAATTAGTGAATAAGGCTAGTTGTGTGCACTTGTGTTTCATATCAAATGGGGGGGGGCAAGAATTCTGCTGAACCACCAGTGCTTGATAGTAAATGGTAACCATATTGTGACACCACAAGTCACCTGTGAATCTTCACAGTGTTAAAAGATGCAAGGATTTAAGACAAGAAATTCAGCTGCTTAAAGTTTGGTGTTTTTTTTTTTTTGTTTGTTTGTTTGTTTGTTGTTGTTGTTGTTTTAATGGCTTTTTGAGATAAGGGTCTTTTTTATGTAGTCCCAGCTGGCCAGGAACTTGCTATATAACCCAGGCTAACCTCAAGCTTTTGGCAGTCTCCTCTCTCAGCCTTAAAGGGTCTGAAATCATACCAATGGAGGCTGCTGCTGATTTCCTCAAATTTCTCTCATTCTCCTTTAAAGTGAGTTGTGCTGTTCTTCACTACACACTATACATTGGGTTGTAATGGAGGAAGGGATGGCACCTTTATACAAAACTACCTTCTGTCATGCTGCCTATGGGACTGTCAGAGCCCCTTTGCTATAAATCTGGCTAAAGTGGTAAAAGACCAACTAACTACTGTTTACCAAATAGACACTGTTTGCTTTTGTCACCACTGAATTGACTGGTTAGAATTGGAAACATCTGCTGCCTTCACACACTTAAGACGTTTTGCTTGAATGTACAGCCTAATCATAGACATATCCCATACTAACATTTTTGAGCAGTGTTGTATGCCTAGCACATGGTAGAAAAGGAAATGGATGTGTGTTCTTCAGGAGTTTAAAAGTCTCAAGTTAGGCATCTAAGTGCTTGGTTGTAGTTGGTACTTCATGTACTACAGGAATTGGGTAAAGGCTTTCCTGGCCAGTTACTAAATGATGGCCAGACAGGAACAAATGCATATCAGTCTGTGGCTGTAGTAGTTTCCTTGTTGAAACCTTCCTTTGTCAGACATGGAAATTTTGAAGAACAACCTATCTTAATATCTTCCAAATGTTCCAACCAAATGAGTTAGGGAGATTTGCATTGTGAGCAAAAGATTACTTTTCTGTAGGCTCTAAGTCTGCTGCTTTTCACTCAGCTCCATTTGTGGTGTGGGTCACTGCACACTGGAGATGCAGAGGTTTTTCACCAGTGCCCCTGCCCTAAAGATGCTTAGGATAGTGGTCTGGTATGCCTCACACACCCAACACGTGATAGTAAAAGAATATAACTCTAACAGGGCAGGATAGGGCAGAATTGACTACTATATAGATATTCTTTAAAAGTTTTGGTATGCATCACTTTTTTTCTGAGGTGAATTCAGCCTTATTTGTACTATTCACGTTTGCTGTTTAAAATGTATTCCTTAGATGAAGTCCTATAAATGTGGAGTCCAACCGTTCCTTCCTGCTTTGTAGTCAAATAGGGAGAATAGATGTGTGATGGATGTAGACTTCTTTTCCAAAGCTTGTTTGTATCTATAGGTCATAGAAAGCACATGAAACTTCTTTAGTGTCCAGGTAGACTTCAGATTGGACTAAATTACAAGGTGTCAGCTGTTAAAATGGGTGGACAGAGAAATCATATTCTCAGGGCATCACATTGTGGTTCTGTCAGTACTGTGACCCAGGAAAAGTCATTTCTTCCTCTGGCCTCAATATTTCTTATGAAAACTTCCTTTCCCTTTCCCTCTCCTCCCCTCCCCTCCCCTCCCCTCCTTTCCCTTTTCCCTTTTCCCTTTTCCCCTTTCCCCTTTGCTTTGCTTTGCTTTGCTTTGCTTTGCTTTGCTTTCGTGCAATCCCATAAAGCTTAACAACTCCTTAAAAAGGAGGGACGGTCATTTCTTTTATCAGAAGCTGTCCCTGTACAGCCAGTTTAGTTTTCTGGAGCAGACATCCCTCCTGCATGTCCCATGAACCAAAAGGAAGCTAATAATTGCACAAAGACCCAAAAGGTTCACTTACCTGGTAATTTATGAGCACCGAAAGGAGGAACAGTTAGTACATACTAGGCACTCTGCCAAGCAGGGGCATTTCCCATGGTTGGCCCCCATGGTCACAATAACCCTGTAAAGTTGGCATTATTATTACTTCCACGTTACAGGTGGGAAAACCCAGGCAAAGAAAAGGAAACTTAACTTTTCCAAGGTTTTGTTGATAGATGTGAAGAGAGATCATAGATGCCTGTGTGACTTCAGGGATATGGCTGTACCCTGTCTCTCCCTGACTTTAGGGGAAAATGTGGGAAGCCACTAGCAGCAGATCTTCTGTCATAGATTCTGAGTCTTTTAGGGAAGGAGAGCTTGACCTGCTCCATGCCTTTCTAGTTTTCCAAGTATAGTGTGGAGAGACAGATGCATTAACTGTTGGGACAACAGTCAAGCTCATGATTACAGAGTGGTACCCAAGCTTATTTTGAAATGGGCAGGTGGACACGTTGTGTAAGCATGTTTGAAGTCTCTGGGTAGAGAAAAACTACCACCCCAGTGCAGTTCTAGCCTACTTCCCTTCCTATGCCCTATTTGCTCCTCAAGTGAAGTTCTTTGAAGGGTTGGGCACAGGTGAGACGTCAAGTTTGTATAAGTCTTTAGGGATGTTGGGAATTGGATTAGTGGCTTCCAAACTTTTTTAGCCACCTATTACAGTAGGATGGGAAAGCCTGTGTGTTTCCTTTATATTTTCCCACTTTTCACTTTTTATGTGTACGTGCACTTTACTCATTTGGGGGGGGGTTCTGGGGGTTGAACCCTGGGCCTCTCACCTGCATGCTTTGCAAGTGCTGGACCACTGAACAGCAGCCCCAGCCCATTTTTTTTTTTTCTTTTTGGGACAGGGTCTCACTAAGTTACGCAGACTGCCTCTTGTCTCAAACTTACGATCCCCCTGTCTTCACCTCCCAAGTCGCTGGGATTACAGGTGTGTGCCACCTCGCCCAGCCTACTCATTTTTTGAAACACGTACTCACCGTGTAGCCCAGGCTGGTTTGGAACTTTTTATGTAGCCCATGGTGGCTTCCAAACTTGCATTGGTCCTCCTGCTTCAGCCTCCCAAGTGCTGGGATTACTTGTGTACACCACCACCCCCAGCTGCATGTGTACTTTTGTTTTTAATTTTTCCAGTACCGGAGGGCCGGACCCTGGGCCTCCTGCATACTTTGCAAGTGTTTTAACACTGAGCTGCACGCCCCAGCCCCCTTTTTAAATTTTTTTAACTTCAGATGGCCTTGCTGAGTTATATAGTCTGCCTCTGGCCTTAAACTTGAGCTCCTCCTGCCTCCGCCTCCTGAGTTGCTGGGATCACAGGCGTCCAGTGCCACACATGTCTGCACAGGCACATTTTAAGCTTTGCAATATTGTCAAATGTTATGTGGTAGTTAGGCTTCTTGGTAATATATATATCTAAAAATTGTTTAAAATTTTAGTTTATAAGCACAACTTTTGTAGCCCTGAGTTACATGTATAAATAATGTCCTTTTATAGTAAGGATTTGAAAGTCGAAGTGATAGTACATACCTGTAATCCCAGTGCTCAAGAGGCTGAAGCAGGGAGAGTTTGAGGACAGCCTGGGCTACATAACAAGACCCTGTCTTAAAAAAAAAAAAAAAAAAAAAGGATTTTTACTTTTGGTTCAGTTTGTGACCTATGAGGTCCTAGGGTCTGCTAACTTAAATTTGGAGAGTAGCTGAGTTAGACGGATATGTGGGGGTAAGAAAACCTGTCTGCCTTCTCCATATCCCTCAAGAATGCAAGAGGGAAAGAAGAGTGTGATGCTGGGTATCATCTTTTCAATTTTATGGAGAAAAGACTAATTCAATTTGTGGTGGTGCTCCTTCTATTGGGAGGCTATGGAGGATTTCCTCATTGTCTTCCAAGACTTGATCCAGCATCTTTGAGCTGCTCCAGCACACAAAGATAGAGGACAAGTAAGCACGTGACTGGTTTGTTGAAGGAGTGATCTTGATATATAGACACTTTGATGCTTTATTCTTTGCAGTCTCTCTGGAAGGACCTAGGGTGAATAAACAGAAGTAGGACTTGTAGGCTGGTGCCTTTCCTGGTGAGGCTTTTGAGAGTGAAAAGTTAGTGTTTAAATACTGAGCTGAAAGGACTGATGAATGAATTTCAAGCCATCTGATACTGAACTGGGTGCGACTGAACCCAGGAGGAAAGATCCATCCTTGAATATATGAAGAGCAGAGTTAGAATCTCCCAAGACAGAGGAAGAGATGCTGTAAAAAATGAAGGGCATGGCACATAACTGTAACCCTAGTGACTTGGGAGGCAGAGATGGGGATCTTGAGTTGAAGACCAGAGGCAGGTGCAACTCAGTGGGACACTGTCTCAAAAACAAGCAAAAGTGGGGTCAAATGACTCCCCATTAGGAGAGACTGAGATTTCCTATCAATAATGGTATGCTGATAAACTGGCTCTCAAGGGAGAGAAGCCCAGTCTTTTAGCATTTTCCCTGTTTCTTTAGTTTTAAACTTACGAAGACCATCTGCTTACACAGTTCTTTAATATTTAACATTTACTTTGTTCTTGCAAACCATACAGGCCTACTCCATCCAGCACACCGATGCAAATTTCCCTCATGTGTTCTTGAGTTTCCATGTGCAGGTCTGTGCTCTGTGGCAGGAGATATGGAAGCAGCATTTATTCTAAAGGAGTTTGTCATTTAATTAATAGACAAGGAGCTGGAGAAACAATGAAAAAATATAATTGTGTGACAGATTTAGTAAAATAAAGTAGAGTGCTGGAGAGATCATGAAAAGGGCATATGTGAGTTAGGCTTGAAGGCTAGTGATGATAATAGGTAACATATAATGGTGACAGTTCTAATATATATACTAAGTACTTTGTATCAAGTATCTTGATTACATTACCTACATTGATCTTCAGAAATAATAACCCCATTTTAACATCTGAGAAACCTTTGGCTTAGTGAGAATAAGTGTTTTGCTCAAATTACATGGGTAGGAGGACATCAGTCTGAAGTAGTAGTGTTTTAGTGTGATTAGGAAGGAGTAAGTCCAGTAGTTGGAGACCGGTCACTCTGCTGAAGAATCCTACTACATCAGATTGTTATTGAATATAAGAAGAGAGTTCTTTCAGGAAAGGAGAGCTTAAACTACAATCCAAAATTCTAGACTAGGTGAGAGAATATTTGTGTTGTAGTCCTCATTTCACTTAACCATGTATGTGACCTTAGCCAAACCACATCTTTGCACTCTGCCTTGGAATGAGGAATTTGGGCTAGATGATGACTCTGTTCCTTTTTACTTCTGACATTTGTGAATTATAAAAATGAGGATAAGTGTAGCTTTTTTTTTTTGAGATGGTATTATGTAAATGCAGGCTGCCTCACAGTCTTCATCCTCCTGCCTCAGCCACCTGAATACTGGGATTGCAGGTATGTGCTACTACACCTGACTACCATTATGACGCACATACTTTGCAAGTGCTCTACCACTGAGCTGCATCCTCATTCCCTTTCTAATTTTTTTGTGTGTATGATACTTAGAGGTTGAACCCTGGGCCTAACGCTTACTTTGCCAGTACTCTACCATTGAGCTGCATCCCAAGGCCATTTTTTACTTTTTGAGAAAAGGTCTCACTAAGTTATGCAGGTTGTCTCTGGCCCCAAACCTGCTATCTTCTTGCCTCAGCCTCCCAAGTTAATGGGATTGCAGGTGTTGCATCACAGTGCCTGGATGAACATGGCTTCTTTAAGGGATGGTATGTGAGTGCCCTGCCAGAATACAGGGTTCAGAAAGCTTTGAGGTTGGACATTGGCATTGAAATAGGAAAATAAGGTACAAGGACTGGAAGAGAATGAGACTCCCAAATGGTAGAAAATGAAGGCAAATAAAGTAGCTATATATATACTCAGTTGTTTCCATTTGCAATTCCTAACGAGTTCCAACAGAAAGGTGTGGGTATGAAGAGATAGCAGAGTTAGTCTTTTGTGTTAGATGTTCCTAGAAAATGCACTTCTCCCTGCTGCTTCAGCACCAGGTTAGGGTTAGATTTAGACAGTTTGTAAGGTTATCATTCTTTTCCTAGCATTCATTAATTCAATGTATGTGTGTGTGTTTATTTATTTGAGTAGGATGTCTAGGCAGCCCAGGCTGGCCTTGAACTTGCTGTCCTCCTGCCTCTGTTTCCCAAGTGCTGGGATTACAGTTGTGCCCTGCTTAATTGAACAGATACTAGTAGAGCATCTGCTATGTGGAGTTGCTGGAATGGGAACAATTTACAGTCTAATGGGGAAATATTTAATAAGAAAGGAAGCCATTACATATTTTGATAGGTTTATGAGAAACTGGATTTTGTTGGGTTGGAGTAAGCATGTTTTCTTACCTCAGCATAGAGAAGAGATCATAGGAATGGAAATGGCAAGACCAGTTTTACTATCATAGAGATATAATAAGCAAGTTATGCTGGTTAACAGAAGACGGTACATGAAGATCTGTTGAGTACTACCCAGACCTCTCACAAAAATAAATAATAAAATTTTTGACTTCTTTTATTGACTCACTGAAATGTGATACTTAAGATGATCTTGTAGGGCTGGGGATGTGGCTCAGCACTAGAGCACTTGCCTAGTATGCCCAAAGGCCCTGGGTTCAATCCCTGGCACTGTGGGAAGAAAAAAAAAATGGGTTTTTGTATATTTCTGTTTCTAAAGAATTTGAAAACCCTATAGGGTTAATTACCATGGCACTATGTGAAAAGTGAGTCTTACTTAAAGAATATAGCTGCTCAGGAAATACAGAAGTGTGACCAGGAGTGAACCAGGAGTTTTAATCACATATTTCCAAGCAGAGGTAGGTTTGGAGGTAGATTTTAAAGGAGATAAATGGGATTTGGAAAAGATTAGCAACCCCATGGATTATAGATAATATAAAGAGAGTTATCAAAGGTTAGAAAACTATACATTATAGCTGGGAATGAGGCAGGAGGATTGCAGGTTTGAGGCCCATGTGGGCTATACACTTGAGTTCAAGGATACCCTGAGCTACATAACAAGACCCTGTCTAAAACAGAGGTAGGGGATGTAGCTCAGTAGTAGAGTGCTTGCCTAGTATGTGCCAGGCTGTGGGTTGTACATGGATGGGTGGGGAGCACTGGAAAAATGAAACCTGCAGATTATAGAGATTTGTTTTTATGAGGAGTTGCTGATTCCAGTGAGGATGAAAAGGAGGCTATTCTGCAAAACAAGACAACAAAACAAATTTGTGGTTGCACAAGAAGCTAGGACTTCTTAGACTGGAAGCCAGGCCACCTTAGTTGTATCACATCATTGAGAATCCAGAACCATATGCTGCTGTGCGCCTGTGACTGTATTACTGTAGCATCGAATCGCGTCAGATTTCAAGCTGAGCAGGGTTGGGCCTGGTTAGTACTTGGATGGGAGATTCCCTGGGAACACCAAGTGCTGTAGGCTTGGGGGAAGGGCCTGGCAACCTACTCCCAAAAAATCAATCAGCCATAGAGAACCCTATGAATAGCAGAGAACCAACCTGTTGTACATAGGGTCACTACAAGTCGGACACCCGCACCTAACAATAATGCTACCATGCACATGTGGAACCATTGTAGTATGATTGGAATTTGAGTCTGAGTTCAAAAACAAAATGGTTAGTGTCATGACTAGCTTAAGAGAAAATGATGTAATGGTAATGACTAAGAGAATTCTGGAAGACACCAGAAAAATGAGACCTAGCACAGGAAGAAGTTCCTGGCCCAGTGTGTGTGTTTGGCCTAGACCAAAGGCCTTTCTCTGGGAGATGTTTTGAGAAGCAAGGGAGTGTAAAAGATGGCACCTTCACTGATAATCACTGGTAATGCTTTTGTCATTTAAACAAAGTCTTACCATTGGAGGACCTGTATTTTTCCATTTAACTTTAACTTTATTATGAAAACTTTCAACATGCCAAAAAGTTGAAGTTGTACAGTGAATACCCATACATCCATTATAGGGTCTATGATTTAAACATTCCTTTCTTTTGTCACATATCTAGCTGTCCAACAATCCTTGTGTATGTGTTCATTTTCTTTTTTCTTTTGGTTCTTTGAGACAATATCTCACTAGGTAGCCCTGACTAGTCTGGAACTCACTATGTAGACCAGGCTGGCCTGGAACTTAGGGGAATCCTCCTACCTCTGTCTCTGCCTCTTGAGTGCTGAGAGTACAGGTGTGCAATACCATGGCCTAATTTTTTGGTTTTTTGGGGGGAATGTATTTCAAAGAATTGATAGGCATCAGTGTATTTCTCTCCATACACATTTCTTTCCTTTTCTTGCAACATTGGGAAGTTGAACCCTGGGCTGTACCACTGAGCTGCCCCTCCAGCCAATTTTTTTACTTTTGATTTTCAGAGAGGGTCTTGCTAAACTATGCAGGCTGCCTCTGGTCTTGAAGTTGCAATCCTCCTGCCTCTGCCTCCCAGCTCACTATGATACAGGCGTGAGGCACCATGCCTGGCTCCCTGTACACATTTCAACACATCTTAACACGAGTTTTGTATTTGTGAATTGTTTTATTAATTCAAATACAATCATGTATACGCCTTAAATGTATCATTTGTGAAAGTGACAAGTGCAAACACTCCTATGACCCAATTTCCTATCAGTATAAAGAACTTTTCCATTCCTTTCTGAAGTCTCTGCCTCTTCTCACTCAGTACCTGCCCCTCCCCTGAGGAAGAAAGGAGGACAGCCACTGTTCTGACTCCCCTCACACCCCACTCCCACACCCCAGTACTTGGGGGTTGAACTCAAGGCTTCATGCGTGGTTTGCAAGTACTCTAGCACTGAGCTACACCCCTAGCCCGGTTTTTACTTTTTTATTTTGAGACAAGGTCTTAAGTTACACAGGCTGCCTCTGGCCTGGAACTTGTAGTCCTCCTGCCTCTGCCTCCTGAGTCACTAGGATTACAGGCTTATACCATCACTCCTGACTGAATTTTTATATTTTTTTATTTTTTGGTCCTGGGGGTTGAACCCAGAGCCTCGCGATTGCATGCTTTGCAAGTGCTGGACCACTGAGCTGCACTCCTCAGCCCATTTTTTTTATTTTTGAGACAGGGTATTGCTAAGTTACCCAGACTGCCTCTGATCACGAACTTGGCAATTCTCCTGCCTCTGCCTCCCAAGCCACTGGGATTATAGGCGTGCCCCACCATGCCTGGCTCCTGAAATTTTTTTTTAACATGTATTTTTTTGTCTGTTCTAAAACTTCATAGATAGAATCTATTTACTTCATCCTTCTGATTCACCATGTTATAGATATTTGTGGGATTTTTTAAATTACTGGAGAGTTTTCTGTAAACATCACTTTATCCATTCTCATATTAATGGACACTGGGGATATTTCAAGTTTCTGGCTATTATGAAAAACGCTGCTATGAACATTCTTGATCAAATCTTTGTGTATATAATGTTTTCATATTTTTGGATAAAAACTACCAGTGAAGCAGGGCATACTCATTCCTATAATTCCAATACTCAGGAGGCTGAGACAGAAGGATTTCAAGTTTGAGGCCAGTCTGGGCTAAGTAGCAAGACCCTATTTCAAACAAAAGAAAACAAACAAACCTACTAGTGGAATTGCTTCTCAAGCTAGGTGTATGTTTGGATTTTTGATAAGCTCGCCAGATTGTTTTCCTAACCAATGCATTTAATGCTTTCACTAACAGCGTTTGAGAGTCTCATATCCTGGCCAGTACTTAGCATTGTCAGTCTTGCCTTTTAGCCATTTTAGCAAGTATGTAACTATCTCATTGTCGTTTTATCCTGCAATTCTCTAATGACCAGTGCTATGGGTCCCTTACTTTGCTTGTTTCAGATCTGTGTTGTCCTTTAAGAAGTGTCTGATCAAGTCATTAGCCCATTTTTAAACTGACTTTCATTTAATATGGAATTGCAGGAGCTCTGCATTTAAATTTTGGGGAGCTTAAATCTTTGGTGCTTGGGATTGATTGCACATGCTTGACAAGCCCTCCGCCACTCAGGTATATTCCCTGCCCCTCTGCATTTAAATTTTAAAGCTCAATTATACAAGATCAGGATAGGGAAGATTTACTACTGGACATTAGTTTGAATGGAAAATGACTGAAGGTATGAGTTGAACAAAAACATTCACTATTCAGCAAATTATGAGTACTAACTATGTACTAGTACTAGGGATATACAGATAATGCCTACTGCTATTAGAAGTATTTCAGGGAGCCCATAGTTTATAGAGGAAAGGGAGGAGAGAGACAAAAGTCTAATTTCTGGATCGTATTGGTTTCAGTGGTAAATCAGTTGTAGAATATTGAGTATCTTCTATAACATAGGAACTATTGAAAGATTGGAGATACAGACAAACTAGACAGTGTTCCTACTCTGATATAGCTTATTTTTTGGACCACCTGGGGGTGAAGACACTTAAGACCTGAAATGGGGCTGGGCTTGGTGGTGCACGCCTGTAATCCCAGTGACTTGGGAGGTGGAGGCAGGAGGATCACAAGTTCGAGACCAGAGGCAGTCTGCGTAATTTAGCAAGACCCTGTCTCAAAAAGTAAAAAAATAGGCTTGGGGGTGCAGCTTAGTGGTATAGCACTTGCAAAGCATGCAAGCGCAAGGCCCTGGGTTCAACACCCAGTACTGGGGGGAAAAAAAAAAAAACCCTGAGATAGGGAGTGAGGTTGATATGTTATGTGGATCAGAAAGGGACAAATTAGGCCCAGTTTTGTGGCATATGCCTATAATCCCAGCAACTCAGGAGGCTGAGGCAGGATGATTGTGGATTTGAGGCCAGAGGCAGCCTGTGCAACTTAGCAAGACTCTGTCTCAAAATTAAAAGAAAGGGGCTGGGGGTGCAGCTCAGTGATAGAACACTTGCTTAGCGTACAAGAAGCCCTGATACTAAAGAAAAATGGAAGAAAGGAAGGAAGTACAATCTGGCAGGAGCATTCTTGGATTGCTAGATGACTAGTTATGTATGAGTTAGGTCTTGCAGACTATAGTGAGAACTTTGAATTTTATTTTGAGTGTTTTAGGAAGCCATTCCAGAGTTTTAAATGGAAAAATGACATGATCTGGTTTCTGTTTGGCTAAAACACACAGTAAATGTGTTTGTAGAAAGACTGATGAGAAAACCATTGCAGTTATTCAGAGGAGAGAATAAAGTTTTACATAGGAAATGTGGGCAAGGATTTGTTAGGGAATAGTGTCATACCAGAGCCTTGTTTCATGAGAATGTCAAGAGTTTTTTTTTTTTTTTTTTTGTGTGTGTGTGTGTGTGTGTGTGTGTGTGTGTGCGTGTGTGTGTGTTTGATGAACCAAAAATAACTTTGGATGACTTGTTGGGAAGGTGGGTGGGGTAAATGGCAAGAGACAGAGTAGGTGGTAGGCTTAATGGTGATAGGTGGTAGGGCCTTAAATGTTGAACTAAGGATGCAGCATTACCGTATCACACAACTACTCAATTCTGTGTAGATATTCCTTCAGGAATTGTGCACCAAGGTGGCTTGCTAGGAATTTTGGGTCTGAACCTAAGGACCATGGGCAGCTACACAGTCTTTATATGTGTGTGTGTGTGTGTGAATTGGAGGTTGAACCCAGGGCCTCACACATACTTTGCAAGTGCTCTACCACTGGGCTGCAACCCCAACCCATTTTTAATTTTTTATTTTGAGAGAAGGTTTCACTATGTTATGTAGGCTGCCTCTGTTCTCAAACTTGTGATTGTCCTGCCTTGCCTCTTGAGTCTCTGGGATTACAGATGTGTACCACCATGCTCTGGAATTATACAGGGCTTTTAAATAAGGTAGAGACTCTAGCTTACTAGGTGGGGCAGTGCTAAATAGGAGAAACCAGACAGGAGACAAGAGACAGTAAGGCCTAAAGTTGGATAGGACTTCTTGAGTTGGAAGTAGAGGCTTTGGGTTTAGAATAACAGTATTAAAATGTTGACACAAGCTGGGTGCCATGGCACATGCCTGTAATCCCAGCAACTCAAGGGATGGAGGCAGGAGGATTGTAAATTCGAGGACAGAGGCAGCCTGTATAATTTCACAAGACACTGTATCAAGATAAAAAAGGGACTGGGGTGCAGTTCAGTGGTAGAGTGCTTGCAAAGTATGCACAAGGCCCTCAGTTCAGCCTCTCAGTACCACAAGAAAAAGAAAAGAAAAACTAAAATATTGAAACAATATACAAGTTTATATAGTTTGGGTTAGCCTTTATGGAACAATTTTCTGGTGAATAAATTGTAAGAGTAGAGGTTTTATCATCATTGGATGAATTCACACAGAGGCTGAGGTGCTATGAGGGGTATGTAAAGCAAGTGAACTTTTAAGATTGTCAGTTTTTGTTAACAGCTTTCCAGATGGAGTCTGTGAGGGACCAAGATGGAGTGGTGTAGGCTGTGTAGGTGAAGAGATTGAAGGTCGTTATAGGGGAGTTTGAGGCTGGAGGCATCCCAGGGAACACTGCTGGGAGAATGCTGAATGAAGCCCATTGAAAAATCTGACCTTGCCTGTGTGCTTCTGGTACACACAGTCTTCATGTATATGCGCTGGGTGGGGTGGGGGGAACACAGGGATAGTAATGGGTCTAAGGAGGATTGTTGTGGCAGCTATAGGAGAAGGAACTACATTGGAGTTAGCAGGGAGATCCATACAAGATGATAATGTTTTTAGGACAGGAAATAAGTAAATTGGAGAAGTTTGGTGCTGCTTGAATTTTGGGGCCAGAGGCCAATCAGTTTGGAGCTGGCTGGGCTGGGAGGTGAGACAGAAAATGGCTTTGGATTTCATTCAATAAATATTAATTGTCTAGGTGCTTGGAATAGAGCAATGAACAGAACAGATAAATATCCCTTTCTTTGAAGAGTTTACGTTCTAATGGGGGACACAAATGATACAAATAAAGTATATGTAATATGTTAAGAGACATTGATAAATGCTAAAGTAAAAAAGCAAGAGAGGTGTATGTGATTTGGTAGTGTTGAAATTTTAGAGTGGCTACAGAAGGAGAGACTTCTTTTTTCTGCGGGGGGTGGGGGACTGGGTGTTGAACCCATAGGGCCTTGCGTTTACATGCTTTGCAAGTGCTGTACCACTGAGCTGTACCCTCAGCCCATTTTTTTACTTTTTGAGAGTAGGTCTTGCTAAATTACGCAGACTGCCTCTGGTCTTGAACTTGTGATCTTCCTGCCTCTGCCTTCTGAGTCACTGGGATTACAGGCATGTGCCACCAGGCCCGGTTTATGAGAGACTTTTCCTACATAACAGAAAAGATTTTTGAATGAAGACCTAGAGAGAGGGAAAAACAAGCCTTGTGGATAGTATAAGGAAAGAATATTCCAGGTGTTACAAAGGCTTTAGAGTAGGAGTGTTTATTTGAGGGATGGCAAGCAAAGTAGCTGGAATCAGTCAGCAAGAGATATGGTAGGAGATCGGGTTAGAGAGATTTAGATATTTCAAGACTGTATAGGCCATGGTACGGTTTGGGTATTTTCTAAGAGCAATGGAAAATCATTAAAGGATCAGGTAGAAGTGTGACTTGACTTGACTTATGGTTTAACAGGATCTTCCTGGTTACTGTATTGAGAATAGCCTGTTGGAATGGAAATGGGGAGTGAATATGAGGATGGCACAGGATAAGGGAGATAGATAATTGGAAAGGCTATTATAAGCTAGGCAAGAAATTGTGATGGCTTAGACTGCATAATGGCAGTGGAAATGGACTTGAGCAGTTGCTTAGAGGTTAGGAGAATGGGTGGGTGCATCATAACTCTGAGATGTAGGGCTCTAAAGTCAGGGGGAAATCATTGGAGGAAGAGGAAGAGGGGAGCAGTTTTATCTAGACTGTGAATGCACTAGAGACAAAGCTGGGATTGGAACATGGCTTAGTATCTGACTTGGGGTCAACAAGGGGCCAGAGTGAGATTCATTGGTCTCTATAGAGATCAAGGTTGGAGTTTAGGTCTGGGCGGCACTATTGGGATTAAGGTTTGATTTTGTGGTGAGGATTAGTTTGGGATTGAAGTTGTAGATAGAAAATAGTACTTCTCTTTAGCGTCTTCCCATCATATTCTTTTGTACCAAGGTTGGTTTAACCACCGTCTCATTCAGAGCTCATTCAGAGTAATGAAAGATATTGAAGCTATAGGGCCTTGTCTTCCTTTGGTGTCTTGCAAGTGGATGCAGAGTCAACCCCACCTGGGGAAGCCTGCTGGCTTTCCCAAGCTGGGACCTATAGTCAGGGAAGGGTGGAAAGGGGTCCCTGGTACTGACCCCGCTTTTTTCCCCCAGATGGCCCACTGCGTGACTTTGGTCCAGCTGTCCATTTCCTGTAACCACCTTATTGACAAGGATATTGGCTCCAAGTCTGACCCACTCTGTGTCCTTTTACAGGATGTGGGAGGAGGCACATGGGCTGAGGTAAGGTGGACCTTGGATGTTAAAGTGATGGAGGGCGGCTAGGATTATATTCTGGGGTGGAGAGAGTGTGACTGTGATGCTTATTGGCCTCTACCTACAGCTTGGCCGGACTGAGCGAGTACAGAACTGCTCAAGCCCTGAGTTCTCCAAGACTCTGCAGCTTGAGTACCACTTTGAGACAGTGCAGAAGCTATGCTTTAGAATTTATGACATAGACAACAATACGCCAGAGCTGGGGGATGATGACTTCCTCGGAGGAGCTGAGTGTTCTCTAGGACAGGTATGTAAGGCCAGGGATTAGGATCCTTCAGATACAGGTCTTATAAGGCCCCTGTCAGATAAACCAGCATGCCTGGATCCTGAAGATGGAGGAGACAAGCAGGATTTAACCCTGTCAGAGATACCAATGTCTTCCCTGCCTTGCTTTGGCCCAGATTGTATCCAGCCAGATACTGACTCTGCCTTTGATGCTGAAGCCTGGAAAACCTGCTGGGCGGGGGACCATCACGGTAAGGAAGAACCCCGCAAGGGTTGGGGAAGGAGCTTACATCAATGAAGAATTTATGAGGCGATATAGTCTTCCCTACCTAGGTCTCAGCTCGGGAGTTGAAGGACAATCGTATAGTAACCATGGAGGTGGAGGCCAGAAACCTAGATAAGAAGGTATGCCTGGAAGGAGGCCCTAGGGAATCTAAGAACTAAGAGGACGTGGATGGTACATGGGAGACAGAGGGCTGGCATAGTGGTTGTTTCCTCCTGAGTCTTGTAACTGGGATCTCTGGCATTGACAGGATTTCTTGGGAAAATCGGATCCGTTCTTGGAGTTCTTCCGCCAGGGTGATGGGAAATGGCACCTAGCATACAGATCTGAGGTGTGAGACCCTTGAGATTTGGTGGGTTGGGGTAGGAGAGAATCTTCTGGGCTTATGACTAGCAAGGTTTGGAACACAGGGAGAGTGACTGTTGGTGGGTAGGGAAAGGTGAAATTTCCTTATGGGAAGGCTCATGGGGAGGCCTTGCCCTCTACCTCCAGGTAATCAAGAACAACCTGAATCCTACATGGAAGCGCTTCTCTGTTCCCCTTCAGCATTTCTGTGGTGGGGACCTCAGCACACCTATCCAGGTGAGGAACTTGCCTCCTGAATAGACTGAGCAAGGGAAGTGAGCCTGAGGAAAGACTTCTCACTTGTCACCTGCCTACCATATACACACGTTCCCTACAGGTGCGCTGCTCAGACTATGACAGTGATGGGTCACATGATCTCATTGGTACCTTCCATACCAGCTTGGCTCAACTGCAAGCTGTCCCGGTATGCATTGGTCCTACTTAGGCATTGAAGTATACCTAGATGGCTGTCACCCCAAGGAGAGGGAAAAGAGGGCAACTCAAGGCCTTGGTGGATGCTGTGATCTCTCTTCACCCTGATCTCTCTTCACCAGGCTGAGTTTGAATGCATCCACCCAGAGAAGCAGCAGAAAAAGAAAAACTACAGGAACTCTGGAACTATCTGTGTCAAGATTTGTCGGGTAAGACAGCAGTCTTTGTGGCCTACCTCTGACATTAGAGCTCCATGATGCCAATTCCCTAAGCCCCCAGCCTGACCCTTGTTTCATCTGCAGGTAGAAACAGAGTATTCCTTCCTGGACTATGTAATGGGAGGCTGCCAAATCAACTTCACTGTAAGTTATCTTGCCAGGGGCAAAAGAACAGGCCTGGGGCTCAAAGTGACCTTTGGCTCCCTTCTTATTCTCCTCCCAGGTTGGCATGGACTTCACTGGCTCCAATGGAGACCCCTCCTCACCTGACTCCCTGCACTACCTGAGTCCTACAGGTGTTAATGAGTATCTGATGGCGCTATGGAGTGTGGGCAGCGTGGTTCAGGACTATGACTCGTGAGTAACTGGTTCTGTTGGCCATCCCTACTCCCTACAGATGCTTCAGCCTCTAGATTCACAATCCCCTCAATGCTTCTTCCCCAACTCACTGTCCTCCCACAGGGACAAGCTGTTCCCAGCATTTGGATTTGGGGCCCAGGTGCCCCCTGACTGGCAGGTGAGCTCTTTCTCTCTCTCCCTGTTCTTCTTTTCAGTTTCAGGATTCTAAATTTTGGGGGCTGTTGTAAGATTATTTGCTGCCTGGCATCCAGCTTTAAGGAGAGATGCAGCAGTACATCCCCGTAGGCATGTATACAGTGAGTTCAAGACTAAATAGCTCCCATAGGAATCTTGGTACATAACGTAGTGCTCTTTTTCTTTTTCTCTTTTTTCTTTTTTTTTTTTTCCTGGGGTGCTGGAGATTGAATCCAGGGCCTCATATATACTAAGCATGCATTCTACCACTGAACTATACCGCAGTTATAGTTCAGTGTGGTGCCCTTTTGTTTAGCACAAAACAGATTATGGGGAAAAACCTCATTGTCATTTTTTTCCCTTAGGTCTCACATGAATTTGCCTTGAACTTCAATCCAAGTAATCCCTATTGTGCAGGTAAGTTTCCCTTTGTGCGAAATCAAGTAGGTCTCTCCACACCTAAAGTATGAGCCTGTACAGGCAAAGAGAGTGGAGAGATGATACCAGCCTTCTTTGTCCAGAGAAATGGAGGTTAGAACTAGCCCTATGGAGTCAAATCTTCATCTTGCTCTCTGTATGATTTAGGGCAAGTTGCCAGTGTTCAAAGAGAAGATGGGAGTAAAGCAATAAATTTGATGCAGTAATCCTGGCACATAGTTTGTGCTCTAAAAAATGGTAGTTACTACATTATTATCTTTGCCTAGCAGCTTTCAGGAATTATCTAGGCATAGTGGAAGCCTTGGTGTCTCCCTGCAGGAAGCTTTTTTGCTAGAATACCCCAAGCCTTTTTGTCTGGGGCCAAACTGTGGCTCGCCAGCACACAGGTAGGCAACAAGCTAAAGTGGATAATTTGACCTAATCTGATCTGACTTGAATTTTTAACTTTTCCTTTGATTTTGTGTTTTGACATAGAAAAGTTGCAATAATCGTGAGGATTTAGGGTCATTAGAGCTCGGGCTAGGGGGTGTGTGATTTTTTTTTTTAATCATTTTTTTTCTCCTGAAATATTTGAGCATATTGTAGAGAATAGCCTGGCCCACACCAATTTTGTATCTGGTATCATCCACATGGCCCATTATCCCTAAATACTTTTAGTGTGTTCGTAAAATCAAAGACATTCTCTTACATAGGAAAAGTACAGTTCTCAAAGTCAGAAATTAGCATATAATATCCAGTCGATTGCATTTATTCAGATTTTGCCAGTTGTCCCAGTGTCTTTTACAGGAATAGGAAATCTCATACATTGCATTCAATTCATCTGTAAGAGTTCATTTCTTTCATGATATTAACATTTTTTAAGTTGCAGGCCAGACAATTTCTAGATGTCCCTTATTCCTGGTTTATTTGAAATATATATCCTTATGATTCAGGTTATATATTTTGGCAGGAATATCACTGAAGTGATACTGTGTATTCTCAGTGCATCATAACAGAAGCACATAATATTGATTTGTCCTTTTAGCAATCAGGTTAACTTCGATCCCTTGGTTAAGGTAGGGTCTACCAGATTTCTCTACTATACAAGTACTATTTTTATAATTAATAAGTATCTTCTGAGAATAATTTGTGGAACTATGTAAAATCCAGTTAACCATCATTACCCTTTGGCTTAATATCCATTGATAATTCTTATCTGAATCAGTTATTTCTATGATGATTGTCAAATAATTTTGTAATTTCTCCTTTTATATTAAGAGCTTTCCTTTCTCCCCAGAAATTAATATCTTTATGGATTCTTATTAAATGTCTTATAATTCATTATTAAGGTTATAATCTGATGCTCAAATTATCAGAATTTGTCCAAGGGAGCCCCTTAATTTGGGTTTTAATTTATGCTGTCATCTAGGGCAAGTCCCCTCTTTGATTTTTTTCCCCCCTCTCTTCTCTTTGAGCCTGAGTTTCTTTATCTAATGGGATAGGGTTAAATACCTTGGGATACAGAGGTGATTGGAACGCTTCCAGGTTCTCAAATCTTCTGGGGCAGAAGGGAGTGATTTCAGGTTTAGCCTAATCCTGAGAAATCTAAGATTTTACAGTGTTTTTTGCCTTCCTCCTCTACAGGGATCCAGGGTATTGTGGATGCCTATCGCCAAGCACTGCCCCAAGTTCGCCTCTATGGCCCCACCAACTTTGCACCCATTATTAATCATGTGGCCAGGTTTGCAGCCCAGGCTGCATATCAAGGAACTGCCTTGGTGAGAGTCACGGGTAGCAGTGGCAGTGTTATGGTGTGGCAGTGTAATGAGGAACTTTCTGTCGGTGTGGGAATGTGTGGCTTGTGTTCAGAGGAGTTTGGGAAAGGTGATCTACCTCAATACATGAATGGACTTTTTCCCAGCAATACTTTGTGCTGTTGCTGTTGACCGATGGTGCTGTGACAGATGTGGAAGCCACACGTGAGGCTGTGGTGCGTGCATCAAAGCTGCCTATGTCAGTGATCATTGTGGGAGTGGGCAATGCTGACTTCGAGGCCATGGAGCAGCTGGATGCTGATGGTGGACCTTTGCGTACACACTCTGGGGAGGCAGCTGTCCGTGATATAGTACAGTTTGTGCCTTACCGCCGATTCCAGAATGTAAGTAGGTGTAAGTTTTGGGGCCAGGTGTTTGAATGTAAAAAGTTTGAATGTAAAGCAAATACCTAGACCACATCTGGGCGTTTACTTTGGTCACACTAATGTGAGTGGGGTCGAAGCCCAAGAGATACTAGTCCTTTCATCGAACACTCGGGCAGATTTGAGAGCTGGGTTTTGTATCCTATCTTGAGTGAGCAGTAGGCCTTGGGAAACTGTCATGGGCTCCCATTGACTTTGTACTTCTCCTGACAGGCCCCTCGGGAAGCATTAGCACAGACTGTGCTTGCAGAAGTACCCACACAGCTGGTCTCCTACTTCAAGGCCCAAGGTTGGGCCCCACTCAAGATGCCTGCATCTGCAGCCAAGGGCCCTGCACAGGTCCACTAGGCCTAGGTACCCTTGAAGAGTATATGCTGTGGCCAGTCCTCAGCCTTCTGCCCCTAAGATCCTCTGGACCATGAACCAATCATGTACACTCTCCCTAATGCTAGCATTTTGTATTTCATATTTTTATACTTGCTTTTGCTATGCTGCTCTTGATCTTACCTTATCCCTGACACCCCTCAGGGATTTATAAAGACCACCACTGTATTACCACTGTGTGTGTATTTTGGGGTGGGAGGCAACTATTAACCATGTTTCTTTGCTCTCTCCACCTCAGTTTGTTGACGGTAGGGGTTATTGAGTAAAATAGCTCCATCCTAACAAATTGGGTATTCCTGGCCAGATACCTATTCTAGAGACACTGACTCTAATTTTGAAAATACAAAGTTTGAATGTAAAGCAAATACCTAATCTTCCTTTCCTCAGGGTGTAACTGAGCTAGGAATACAGACAAGGTATAAAGTGTCAGACTTCATAAGAAGATGCTGCAAAGAGGGAGGGAGATAAGTTTTGAGATAGAGAAGGGCTATCTTAGACTTCTGGAGGAGGTAGCAGTTGTAGTTCTGGTCTTAAAGATAGGCTATAATCCTAAGGTTTTTGTTTTGTGTTTTTGTTTTGAGAGAAGATCTTGCTATGTGGCCTCAACTGGACTCAAGCTTTCTATTCTCCTACCTCAGCCTCCTCAGTCTTGGGATTACAGGCTTGAGCCACCGCATCCAGCCTACAGTCCTGAATTTTTTTTTTTTAATATCAAACTCCTGTTTATTAAGAAGAAAGAGGATACAATTCTGAATTACTTTAATGGCTAATTTTTTTTTTCTTACTAGAGATTTAATATGTATATTCATTGTAGAAAAACGTTTGGAGGGAGGATGGGGCCTTGCCATGTTGCCAGGCTGCCCTTGAACCCCTGGGCTCAAGTGATCCTCCTACCTCAGTTTCCAGAGTAGCTGGGACTATAAGCACATGACACCATGCCAAGTTTAGAAAAGCTTTCTTTTGTTTTCTTTCTTTCTTTTTTTCTTTTTTGGAAAAGCCTTTATAGAAAATATCAAAAAAATAAATATCACTCAAACTCCTATATACTGGTGCCCTGATAAAATATATTTGTTGCATATCTTTTAGTCCTTTATATGTATTTGTAGTCTACACATTCTGTTTTTGTTGTTGTTGTTGTTAGGTGCCGTCGAGTCGGTATCTGACTCATAGCGACCCTCTGTACAACAGGGGAAACAATATTGTCAGTGCTTCTCTGCTGTTCATAGGGTTTTCAATGGCAGATTGACTTTTGGGAGGGGGTTGCCAGGTCCTTCTCCCAAGCCTACAGCTTCAGGTGTTCCCAGGCAGTCTCCCATCCAGGTACTAACCAGGCCCGACCCTGCTTAGCTTCCGAGATCTGACAGGATCGGATGCCACAGGGCTATCGCTGCAGGCATTCTGTTTTTAGCATGCTTTAAAATTTGTTTTCTAATTTTAAAATGAGTGCTACTTGACATAAGATTATTTTGAATATAAATGTTATACAAAATAGATAATAGGTAAGGGCCCTTATTATAGGGGTGAGAGTGTAACTCAGTGGTAGAATGCTTGCCAAGCATATGCAAGGCCCTGGGTTCAATCCTTAGTACTGCAAATAAATAGTAAGTAAATAAATAAATGGTGTTTTTTGGGCCAGGCGTGGTGGCGCACGCCTGTAATCCCAGCAGCTCTGGAGGTGGAGGCTGGAGGACCGCAATTTTGAGACCAGAGGCAATCTGCGTAATTTAGCGAGACCCTGTCTCAAAAAGTAAAAAAAAAATGGGCTAAGGTGCAGCTCAGTGGTCCAGCACTTGCAGAGCATGCAGGCATGAGGCCCTGGGTTCAACCCCCAGTACCACCAAAAAAAAAAAAAAAGGTGTTTTTTTAGTACTGGAGATTGAGCCAAGACCTTGAGTATGTTAGGCAAGTGCTCTACCACTGAGCTACATCTCCAGTCCCTTTTAATTGTTATATTTATTATTATTATTTTGGCGCTACTGGGTGTTAAACCCAGGGTAGGTATCATGCATGCTTTGCAAGCACTCTACCACTAAATTGCACCCTCAGCCCTTTTTAAAACATTTTATTTCGAGACAGTCTTCCTAAACTATGCAGGCCGCCTCTGGCCTTGAACTTGGAATCCTCCTGCCTTAGCTTCCTGAGTTGCTGAGATTACAGGGCAGTGCCACGCCTTGCTGTGTAGCCCAAGTAGGCTTTAGACTTGTGATCCTCCTGTTCAAACTCCTGAGTAGCTGGGATTATAGACATGTGCTAATACACCCAGCTAAATAGGATACTATACATACTATTTGTACTTTGTTTTTATTTAATATATTTTGGATATCTTACCCATGAGAGCTCACTTCCTCATTCTCTTTGATGCCTATATATAGTAGTAGTCTTTTTTTTCTTATCTTTTTGTTTGTTTTTTAGTACTTGGGGGTTGAACCCAGGGCCTCATACATACTTTGCAAGTGCTCTACCACTGGACTGCACCCCCAGATTGTGTTATTTTTCCTTTTGAGTAAGGTGTCTCACCAAATTGCGTAGGCTGCCTCTGGCATCAAACTCATGATCTTCCTGCCTATGCCTCCAAGTCACTGGTATTGTAATACTAAGTAAGGGCCACTAAAACCAGCTTAAATTTTAATGTTGTTGTTGTTGTTAGGTGCTGTTGAGTCTGTATCTGACTCATAGCGACCCTCATAGGGTTTTCAATGGCTGACTGTTTTGGGATTGCCTTGGGAGTGGATTGCCAGGTCCTTCTCCCATAAATTTTAATAGATATCACAAATCATTTTCCATAGAAAAGTTATAGTCAAACTTAGTTTGTTAATCTGGTAGGCAAGAGGAAAAAATATCTCATTTTTAGTTTGAATTTATTTAAATATGAAGACTAGGCATCTTTTCATTTGGTTTTTTGTTTTTTTAGAGTTTGTTTTTTTCTATTTTTATTTTTTTGCAGTACTGAGGGTTGAACCAAGGGCCTCACACATGCTTTTGCAAGCCCTCTACCACTAAGCCATACTCAAGCCCTACTTATTTTTTCAGTACTTGCAGACGTTGAACCCAGAGCCTCACACATGCTAGGAAAGTGCTCCACCACTGAGCTGCACTCCCAGACCCTTTCTTAATTTTTTTATTTTGAGACAGGGTCTTTCTTGCTAAATTGTGGAAGCTGTGTCCTCAAACCTGTAATCTTCATGCCTTAGCCTCCTCAGTTGCTGGGATTACAGGTATGCGTGAGGGCACTCGGCTTCATTTCATGTTTAGTTAGAATTATATTTCTTCTCAATAGCCTATTCATAGGCTGTACGTATATGTGTCATAGCCTTTATTCTGTTAGAATTATTAACCCTACATCTCTTTGACATGTTGAAAATGTTTGCCTAGACTATTACCTTTTCACATTTGTATAAAGAACTCTTAATATCCAAACATTTATGTATGCTAATCTATCTAACTTGCTTTTTAAAAATCTATCCATATATCATAATGGCTTTCCATGACATTAAACATTCCCTTAAATTACCACTTCTGTTGGCTGCATTTTTTTGGGGGGAGGGGTGCTGAGAATATAGCCTAGGGCTTCATGGATACTAGATAATTGTTCTGTATTACTGAACTACATCCCCAGCCCTGCATATTATTTTGTTGCATAATTTACCTACTTGTATACTATGTTCCTAGTTTTCTTTGTAAATAATATGATAAATATCTATAAATATTATCTTTGAATACAAATCCATGTATGTATTTTTGAGATACAGTCTTAGAAATAGAATTGCTGTGCTGGGTGCGGTGGCGCATGCCTATAATCCCAGCAGCTGGGGAGGCAGAGGCAGGAGGATCACAAGTTTGAGACCAGATGCAGTCTGCATAACTTAGCGAGACCCTGTCTCAGAAAGTAAAAAAATGGGCCGAGGGTGCAGCTCAGTGGTCCAGCACTTACAGAGCATGCAAGTGCAAGGCTCTGGGTTCAACCCCCAGTACCGCAAAAAAAAGAAAAGAAAAAAAAACAAATAGAATTGCTGTGTGAAAGGGTATAAAAAGATCTTAAGGTTTTTGGTTCCTATTATTAAGTTACTTTCCAGAAAAGCAGTATTAGTTCATAGAAATTACTTCATATTTCTTTTTTTTCCTTTTTTTTTTTTTTTTTTTTTTTTTTTTTTTTTTGGTAGTTGTTGGGGCTTTAACCCAGGGCCTTGCATATGCTAGGTAAGTGCTCTACCACTGAGCCACACTCCCAATCCCTTTTTTATTTTGAGACAGGGTTTTGCTAAGTTGTATAGGCTGCTTCTGGCCTCAAATTTGCAATCCTGCATCTACCTCCTAAGTAACTGGGTTTATAGGCAGGTACCACAGCATCTGGCTCTTTTCTCTCTCTTCCTCTCCCTTTCTCCTCCCTTTCCTTCCTCTTTTTTGGGGATCAAAACCAGGGCTAGTGATCAAGATGGGTGTGGGAATAAAAAATGGGCTGGGGATGCAGCACTTGGAGGCAGAGGCAGGACTGCCACATGTTCAAGGCCAGCTGAGACTATATGGTGAGACACCATCTCAAAACAAAACAAAAACCAAACCAAAACAAAAATAACCTCCTGTATGCTAGGTAGCACCCCAGCCCTAGTTCTGTGGGGTTTTGTTTTTGTTTTTGTTTTTAATCTTTTCTTCTCTCTTCTTTTTTTCCCCAGTACTTGGGGTTGAGCCCAGGGTCTTGCACATACTTTGCAAGTGCTCTACCCCAAGGCTGCATTCCGTAGCCTATTTTTTATCTTGAGACAGGGTCTCACACAGGATGCTCTGGCCACGAACCTGCGATTCTCCTGCTTCTGCCTCTTGAGTTGCTGGGATTACAGGTGTGACCCATTGCACCTGGCCTTCATTCTATTTCTAATATTAAGGGTTTTATTTGTTTATCTAAGCCTAGGTTTTAGGAGCAGTTGGTGAGGTGTTTTTTTTTTTTTTTTTTTTTTTTTTTTTTTTTTTTTTTTTTTTTTTTTTTTTTTTTTTTTTTTTTTTTTTTTTTTTTTTTTTTTTTTTTTTTTTTTTTTTTTTTTTTTTTTTTTTTTTTTTTTTTTTTTTTTTTTTTTTTT